>KQ962310.1:135560-149073 GCA_001563735.1 Leucoagaricus sp. SymC.cos | reverse complement strand
TTATAGGCAGCAAACATGCTGGTGTCCTCGGGCTGTACTATTCCGGCACCAACAAATTGGTAAAAGACTCAGGTCTTATTGCCTTGGAGCACACTGACGGCCGAAAGAACATTGTCGAGATGGTTCCCAAGGAGCAAAATGCACCTGCAAATGTCGAGACTGCCTGGATCCCTGATGGAAAGGGTGGCTTACCAGTGCAAATGGCGTGCACCATCTGGTGTGACATAAGAACTCTCAGAGGGGGGGGGAGTACACACAAAGGAACGAGATCACATATGGTACAGAAATAGGTAGAAATCACAGTGTACAAAGTACTCTTTCCTTTCGCACATGGCCTGGGGAACAAGGGGCCAGCGCTGCCGGCTCAAACCTTGCTTGCCTAAGCAAAAGGCCTCAATATAATTCAACTCTGAGAAATGCCATGTGGTGTATCACAGTGATGTGTTCAAAACACCTCACCTCTCATTTAGCTCGCCACGTTGCACCTCATTCCCCAGCCACCTATACTGGATAAGTACGTAGTCTAGTTAGACTGCCGGAACTACCCGTGTCTTACGGTCTAGTTAGACTCCCATCACCTAATTTACACTGCGTACGACGAAAGTACCATTAAAGCACTTGCAAAGTACCGGCAAATAAGGAATGAGTGTGAGTACCGGCTAGTACATGTCCGAGCATTACCAAGACAGTCTGATCGTTGTCTCCCGCCACTCCCACGCATACATCCCCGCCACGCTAATTCCCCATCACTCTTCCCGCGCTCCGACTCCATCAATCCGGCCTTTCACATGCCTCTCCCATCACCTCCTCCATCATTCCCATCACCTCTCCCAACTTCCCACACCTCCCTACGGCTTATGCCGGCCGTTGCCCTCTTCCCGTCATCCGCATAGTTCCGACAACTTCCCACAGCTCCCTCCGCGCTCCCCAAGGTATTCAACTTCCCACAGGCAGCAACGTCATCACCGCGCTTCCCGAATTATTGGCGGAGTACTCGTCTTAGCGCCCCTCAACGTCATTACACCTACCTCAATTGTTGGCGCTGACACCGTTTCTGACATGCTCAGCAAGGCCTTCATGAATCGTGCAAACAGGGTAAGTGATATTAGGAGAGCTCATTGGGTATCAACTAAACATATAATTAAAACTTAATAGAGTCCAGCACTGTCTTCATCGAGGGCATCACCATCCAGCTCAGAGGAAGCCCGCTGCGCCATGCTTGTTGGCAATTGAGAGAGCGGGGAGGGCTTCTTTTTGGTTGCCTTCCTTGTGGGCCCTTCTTGCACGCCTTCATTCTCGTTGTTACGCTTACGCTTCCCGGTTACCTTATGAGTACCTCCTTTATCCTTCCTCGGTGCCTTCTCCTTCGCTGGTTGCGCCCGCAACTTAGTCTTTAATTTGTTGTACTCCTGTGTCCCCATATTCACCCAAGTACACTCCCTGTCCCTCAATGCTTGCAATAGTATAATGAGCTGACCTTTTGAGCTGATTTTTGCAGGAGGACGAAACGGAACATTCTCGGGCCAACCACACAATTTGACGCGAAATTGAAGTTGGATTTCCTCATCGTATCTGGTGTATGACATTTGAGCCTTCTGAGACTTGGTTTTCTCCTCTGGGGCGTGTATATGTCAGTACTCGTTCCTTGAGAGAAATTGATTTGCTCACGTAGACCCTCGGCAATGCGATGAGCACATTCAATTCGGAGCGGCCCCAATTTATTCTCATTTTTGTCTAGATATCACGGTGAGTATGTTTATGATAGTTATGGAGTAAATGCAACTCACTATCTGTCTGTGCAACAGCCCATGCATCTAACTGCCAGCCCAATTCCATAGGCATCCTCCCCAATGCATCAAAGCAAAATTTTTCTGCTCCTCCAACTCCACCCCAAACAGGAAAGGTTGAATCATTGACGTGGCCTCGCGAGAAAACCGCAAAGCCAACGGCCCCAGTACGTTCTCCCAGACGATCAAACTGGAGAGGTTCAAAGGGTGAATTCTTGCTTACAGAGCGTGTCCTATAGACACACCTCAGTATTTATGCGGTTCATGGTATATTGATAATCATGATTCGCAGCGCAATTGTTTATCCTCGCCCCCTTCTTCGTTTCACGGTGCTCTTTCAACTTGTTGATCATCTTTGCTGCAAGCTCCGGGGTTGGGTCCTTGATTTCCGGACGCTCCGAGATGTTCGCATAGAGGTTGTCAAGTGTAGCCTGATTCCCCAATGATTTATCTGAAAATTTAGGTGAGTTTTCTGTTCAAGTCCATGCGGAAGAACAATGGCTTACCCTTGTTCACTTCAGCCGCCACCCAATGGGTTTTCGCATTGTGCAGGGTAATGGCACGTTCCCTCTTGTAGACGGATTCGGCATTGAGTATCGCGCATACTTGATCCGATTTCTTATTGTAAGTCTTTGCCAGGTCTTCAATGTCGTCCTTGCGCTGTGCCTTCAGGTCATTAACAGCTTTCTCGAACTTCTCTTCATTTTCGTATCGAGCTTGCTTCAAGGCCTTGCGGGTCTCGGGGTCCATCTTTCGCTTCAGATAGTTATGGGTGGGTTGTATGATTAGTTTATCTGGGTTTCTACCGCTGAATGAACGTAGATCATACTCTTGAAAGTGGTGTATGGGCCAGTCAGGAGCACCTGCCTGGGTCCCGTTGTTGACGTGTGAGGGTCCAAGTGGGATTTCAACATGTGAAGGGTTGAAAGGGCCGACCTCCCAGGAGACTTGATCCTCGAAAGCGAATGTAGCTGTGGGGGTTCTGTCGGTGGCAGGTTGAGTTACTGGTGGGTTCGCAGCGCTCGTGGGATGAGGGGGCTCGACTCCCCAACCGATTGGGTCTTTAAATACTTGAGTAGCTCCGGTAGGCCCATTGTTGATATGTTGAGCCATGAACTGGGCCTCGACACCTGGAATAAAAGGAGGTTCAGGACCCAAACCCACTTGATTGTTGAACTGCAGCAACGGTTGTCTTGGGGGTTGCACGCCAAGCAACTTGAAGTAATTCTCGCTAAAACCTGGTCAGTATTTGACGCCACATGAAGTGATGCTTGTACTGACTTGTATATGTGGGATAGAAAGCTTTGTGTCAGCAGCATCCTCTACGCTGAAGGGGAATAGCCAGTCAAGCAGTAAGACTTTACGGCGGTTTGTGAGCTGTTTTTTTTTTCATGCAAAAATCGCGTCAGAGACTAACTTTTTGGTTTTGGCAAAGTAAATTCCAAGTCTCCCCCTCCGCGTCTTCAGATCCCACTTCACACAAGATCTCATGCCTATACCAGGGTCAGTATTGATTTCGTTCTGACTTTTTTCGGTGCGAGTTGAATGTTTCTTGCTTATAGTGCACCAGGATAATCGCAAGCTCAATGTTGAGCGGTGAATTCATTAATTTGATGTAAGTGATTTAATCAACAAGCATTCTTAACAAGCTTGAACTTTATTTTCTTAGTACTGTTTCAATGGCCACCCAAACCTTGAGATCGCCACTTGGATTTACACATAGATGACCCAAAAATGGCATAGTTGCAATGGCAAATTATCATTACTAGTTTGAACACAAAATTCGGCGGCCGTTTCACACATGGTCAGGTGAATGCCTGTCGTTTGGGTCATACCATTGTATTCCTTACACCCGGTCCTCTCCCATGGTAGATCTTCGCATACGCCCAAGGTCTCCTCCAGTCATGTCAACTGGGGCCCCTCGTAGCCTATCTCCTTCTCATGCATCTGGGACTTTGAAGGTACCAGCTGCTGGCCTCAAAGAGCAGGAGCACCTGTATGATTTCAATACCAGCTCTCTTCTCGAAGCGCTTTCAACTCTGACCAACTTTGAGGAGGACCCAGAGGATGATTCTTCAGATGATGATGTTGAGGTTACTGTTGTTTCTAGCGGACACGGCACCCAGGGGATACAACATCCTGATCCCTTTACTGCCGCCCACATGAGGATTCTTCATGGCACCCCTCAGTCTGTGGGCCCAGTGAAGTCCAGGAGGGGCTTTGTTGCTTGGGTTGTCTATTGAGGTAAAGAACCAGGTGTTTTCCAAGACTGGTACGTGCATCATTAAAGTAACTTGATTTTATTAACTGTCTGGTTTCATAGGGGGGCGGCGAGTGCGCAAATGGGCCACAAAGGTTCCTGGAAGGGCTTTCCATCTCTTGAACAAGCTCGAGCCCATTGGGCTGAATCAATTGCCAATGGAACGGCTGCATATGTTGACGACGAGTAAGTAGTTATTGCCCACCCTGTCTACTTTGCTTATCAGCTATCTCAGAGGCAATCTAACTCCTATACGCCCCGCTCCTGAGCCAGCAGATGCAGTGGCTAAATCTCCTGTTGATAATCTTATTTGTCGCTCATGCAAATCCTCTAAAAAACAGTCTGGTAGTCCCTCAACCCCTAGGAAAGAAGGCCCATCAATGCCATTAAAAGGTTCTAGTACATCCACAGCTGGAACGACCACTGAATCCAATGACACGGATTTCATCGCAGTGTCCGGGCATATCAGTGCTAAAGGTAAAGGCAAGGCCAAAATAATTCACAAATGACGTTCTGTCCGGTTTTCAGAGTGTGTTTTTTTGCATTCTCTATCTATCTTATCTAAGGTATTGTAGTGATGTCAAACTGCAAGTACCTCACAATAAAGACGACAAGTAGATTGAGGCGTCAGTTGACACCTTGCCTGGACCTAGTTCCAGGAAAATGCCCAAGAAACGTGACTCCCAAGACCACCCACGTTCTTCCGATGCTGGATCGCATGCTTACCCAGGTGCGCTGATCTACATTGTCATCAAAGGGGCTAACCCTGGAATATACTACAGAGGGTGCGTGTGATGTATTGCTTTGTTCAGTCTTGTTTAACTGATATCATGAAAGAAAGGAGACTCAGAAGAAAGGCATTGGGTCAGTGAATTTGTGCCGTGTTCACATTGAAATCGCAGCTACTCGTGCCGATGCAGATCTCATCTTTTGGAATGCCACAACAAACAATGAGGTTCAGGTTCTTGAGTAAACCCCTCCAATGGTAGTGACAGCATCGGAAGTGAGTATGTATATATTGGATCTCCTGTGTTATGTACCGATATAGCTAGGAAAATGTTGTTTAAGCCATTCCGAAACCCCCCTTTTGGACTATGCCCAATTGACCTAAGCTAACAAAGGCAAGGATGCATAACAGATCAGAGATTTGATACAGACATCAGTGCCACAATTGAGATAATGAAAGATCTGAATTGATGTTATGATATCATCGTGTATGTATGAGTTGTGATTGTACAAAACATAGCACCTACTGCTACAGTGTTTTCTCTACTGGATGATCAAATCAGATATGTAGTATTTATATAACACAAGACAAGGTTTCATGTCTTCTTTTTTGCAAGCAATAGAAGGTAGCAAGGGCAGATTTGCTTGTGACGACTCTGTAAGGTTGTTTCTTCAGTTATACTTTGAAGCATCAGATCCTCAACCAATCTAGAGTTCTCATTATCAGTCGGATGGGTCATCGGACATGTAAAGCCATGTGTTCAAGTTCATTTCTTTTGCCTCATCTACAACAAAATCAGTGTCTGCGAAACAATAAATGGACTAAGTTGAACGCCATTTGGCTTGGTGATGAATGTGGTGTTTGTGCTCAGTGTTGATTTGAAGTTTTCAATCTTGAGAACCTCCCTTGCTCAAAGTGCTCTCTTTCTCATTTGGCATTTCAAAACTTCATTCACGCCATTCAGATTATACTCTCCACCAGTTAATTATCCTGCCTAATTGGCTTTGGCAACAATCCAGCCTCAACAACATTCAATCAACTCAAACTGTCAGTGCTAGAGAGAGAACAGTCCAATCTTGACACCCTATTGTACAGCTAAAGTTGTGAACCATTCTGTGATTGAAATAGCAGTAGAAGACTACTATTACTTGTTCTTACAATCTGTCGATGCAGGACTGACATGCTTGAGGAGAAATCAGGAATCAGGATCATGACTCACTATAATAACTAAGAGACTCATCTCAGACAGCCGCAACTTCATCATCATGTTGGTTGCAAGTTACTATTCCAGAGTAGACTATGTTTTCACATTACTGCTGTGGTCACACCAATGAAAACATCATCCTTGGGGTGTTTCATAGAACATCTTACTAATCAGGCTCACTAGGGGTTTGTGTCTATACCATGGTGAACTCTGTGGAAATTGTAGTGTTAAATGTCACTTCCAGAAAAGAGAAATCACAGATTTCTGTTATCTCTACTGAAATCATGGTACTAAGGATGACTTTATCTGTCCCCCTGTATTGTTGCTTGCTGGTGCCTAACTCATGATCTTATTTACTCCATTCCCACGCTGTGATGTTCAACCTCTCCACGTTCTCCTGATTTCATTGATCTCACACTCTCCTACACAATGGCATTCCAATACAAAAAAGTTCACAGGGCAGGCAATACCCCATCCCAGGCAAAGATATTCTCATTGAAGGCAGCCAGTGATGGTAGGATTGTATGAGAGACACAAACATTGTCTAAGACAGGTATGGTCAATGAAATGGCTGAGGGACATGTCCAAGGGAGAAAGCAGAGGTTTGGTATGTACCCATCTAACATTTTATTGTACTTCTGTTGACAGTTCTCTAACTTCCAGAAGAACAGCAAGAGCAGAAGAGAGAGAAGATACAGCATCTTGAGGTAGCAGAAGATTTCAGCAAGGGGTCCAGTAATACTCTTGACATAAATGACATCCTTGATGGTAAAGTACTACTGTCTGCTAGCCATGCTGGTGAAGAATTCCTTGAAATTCTACTTGATGATTCAGATTCAGAGTGGGAGGATGAGGACAGTCATGAGTTGAGGTATGTGTGTTTCTCATGTTTATCTCACTAATTCAAGAGAGCTTGAGCTTATATGACCCAAATAGTGCTAAGGCCAAATGTTTGCAGGAGAAGAACAGGCACCACAAGTGAATTCAGTGTTGTAATGCTGGATTCCTCGTTCAAATGAATGTGATGGTAGATGCATATATAGCATGGGATGTGCAGTTGGGAGATACAGACTTGGAGCAAGGGGGGCCTCCAGTCAATACTTTAGATGCACCCTCAAATGGCTACCAAGTTTGTGTTGTGGATATCTTTCATGAGTTTTCTTCTTCCTGATACTCAGTCCACTCATGCTTTACTCTACCTAAGGTAACTATCACCTCAATACTGGGATTCAAGACACAGAGCATGGTATAGTGGCTGCCTTGGTTGGGCTGGGTCTTATACCTTGTGCCCCTTTCCAGCCCAGTGTTGTGTTCACGATTTGTGCCATTGAGGTTTTCCATGCTGCTCAACTTTGCTGCCCCCACTTCTCTGCACAGGCTTTTGTCAGGAGCCTATGTGACCTCCACAACATTGACTACCACCCTAATTTATGGGAGCAGTTTCACATATGCTACAACCTATTCATTCAAATAAAAAACCAGATTCATTCCCATATCGCAAAGTATTTGAATCATAATGGCAACTGGCACCTTCACAATGCTTGTCCTGCCTGCACTTACAAGCTGGAGGGGGAGCCAGACCTCATATTCAGTATGCTTGTCACAATGGATGGAAATGACTCCCTGAAGAGAGTCTTACACCATGAGACATTGTTCAATGATGAGAGTGATGCCATGTACACTAACATTGAGCAGCCTGACTCATGCAAAGTCCCTGGTGACTATTACCTCACATGCAAACATGTTGACCACTGGACTCGAGACCAACTTGAGGATGCCTTGTTATTGCTGCATCTCCAGGATAAGGATGAGAATAATCCTTGTGTGCCTCAGTGGACAAATATGGTGAATGAGATGACAGCACATATGTGGGCAGTTTTTGATGAAACTAGGGTGTTCCTAGCACTTTGTTGTCATGGATTCGCATTAGTGATTGCAGACATGGTATGAAGTGGAGAAATGTGAGTGTATCCTCAGTCTTGCACATGACTTTTTCTTACAATTGCCTTAGGGCAAAATATCCTCTAGCAGTGGTTGAGGCTTTACTTGATGCATTTGATCCTAAGATTGCCTGTGGTTACAACATAGGGTGTAAGTTTAAGACTATGCTTGCAAAGAGTCTCCTAGGTAATCATGCATGAGCCCTCAAATTTACTTTAGTTGTTAATGCCTTTCATGGGCATGCTCACAACAGGCTGTGCCAGCTCTTTTATCTTGCAACCTATGTATGTGGTTTGGGCCTTGAAGACCTAGAAGGCTGTGAATATTTCTTCTCAAAATCAAATGCCCTTGCAATGTCTGTCCGTCACACAAGTGTATTTCATAGACAGCAAAGCATTGTCAAGTACCTGAAGCACAGAGATACCCTTGAGACTTCCCAAACACTTAGTATGTTCCTGATTATTCTATTTTTGTCTCTTAATAACTCTTGAACATCATGCTATGTAGGTGAATTTCTGGTCAAAAATTATAAGCAAGCTCTCAGTATCCTTTGCACAGAGCCCTTGTTCAAGGAAAGAATGGCATGGGAGAATATTGAAAATACTGCCATTTTCGAGCAGTGGTTAGAAGAAGAGCACACATATCTTAATAGTCTGACCCAGGAGCCAATTGCTGAAACCCTGGCCATGGATTACTATCAGTGTCTTGTCAACTTAAGGGTTGCAGAGTGTGTATTTTATTTGTATGAAAAAGTGCTATTATTGACATCAATTTTCAGGGCCAAGGTGAAAGAAATATCAAGCATGTTTTACCAATACATGGGCCCAAGCTCATCAGCACAGGGTGGCAAGTCAAGTGCACCAAAGCTGACAGGCTGAAAGGGAACTCCCTGAGCACAGTAAAGGCAAGCTGACAAAGACTATCAAAGATATATAGAGCAAGCACATGATCTTGAGAATCAACTAGGTCTTGAAGAACCATGGTCAGTTGACAGTCCTGAGTACAAGAAAGCAGCAGAGTTGCACAGCAGATGGTGGTATCAGAAAGCCCTCAGTGAACTTGAGGCACTTGTGGTTTCACACATTTTTGAGCTGACAAAGATGAATATGTCACAAACTGGTAAGTTACTTTGAATTGAGTCCTATTCGTTAGCACTTTCTGATGTGAATTTATATGAAAGGGTACAAGCTCCAAAATACATTGCCAAAGCATTGCATTCTCGATCCCAGGCTGTGGCCAATGCTCTCAAACAATACAATACTGCTGCTAGTGCAATGTCCCCTCCTTGCTGTACCCTCATGTGGAATGAAGTTGTCCAATATGCATTTCTCTCCAAATTTGATTTGCTCAAGGATTCTCATATGGACATTCGTGATCAGCCCTGGGCCTGACCCACTGGCTGCTCTTTGATGAATCAGTATTTTAAGCTTGAGCACACTTGGGAAGAGATTACTCAGCTGAATGTTGAGATCTGCTGTGTTGTCATGCATGGGCATGATGAGGACTTGTTCCTCCATGCAAAGATTGTGCAGCTTATTCCTACCAATCCCCTCCTCACATTTCAACTCTCCAAGTATCACCATCTTCAAACTCAATTCAATGATCTCCACTCATGTTGCTTCACTAAATTGTCTGAAATTACAGGCTTCAGTGGTATTGTGACTCCAGGGACTAGTGTTAACAAAGAACTACAAGTCAATATTTCAGGTATGTATCCAACCATTACCTCATCTACTAAGCAACTCAATTTATTTGTCCAAAGAACCCAACAGTGAGGTCATCAATAAGCAGCATGGAGCCAACAATCAAAATGAAGATAGTGATGATGACAATGAAGGGGAGGACTCACTGGAGGATGTCATTGATGTGTTAATTATGATTGGATATTAGTAGACTCACTGACTTGCATCTTCTCTTATTACTTTGCTTCACTGCTTCAAGTGTATAGTGAAACACTTGTTTTTCACAGACAATGGCAAACAACAGTGCTCAAATAAGGACTAGCACACATCAATATCTTATGTCACTACATCAAGACCCAAAGCAACTCCAATCTCCCTCATGTTTTCATGCATTTAACTTGTTGCAATTCTACTTCTTCAGTGAATCATCTGCTCAACTATTTCAAACAATTTGTACTCTGCCATCTGGTCATGAGAAAGGACAGCACACTGCATTGATGGTAGGCATTCTCAATCAGTGATGGAATGTTCAGTTTATGTGACTTGAATAGTTCAGTGCTCATTGATCCTTAGGGTCATCCATACGTTATTGGGTTTGTCTTCTAACTACATGAGAATATGCAGAATATATTAGGGGATGTTGAGTAAGTAGGTTTAAACAAATATTTTTCATGAGAATTGGTCAACTAGAACAAATTTCAGATGACATAGATTAACTGGCATCAGCACCAACAATTGAGATAGCTGTAGTGATGTTGAGGGGCACTAAGATGAGTACTCCACCAATAATTCAGGAAGTGTGGTGATGACGTTGCTGCCTGTGGGAAGTTGAATACCTTGGGGAGTGCAGAGGGAGCTGTGGGAAGTTGTTGGAACTGTGCAGATGATGGGAAGAGGGCAACGGCTGGCATAAGCTGTAGGGAGGTGTGGGAAGTTAGAGAGGTGATGGGAATGATGGAAGAGGTGATGGGATGATCTGATGATGGGAGAGGCACATGAAAGGCTGGATTGATGGAGTTGGAGCATGGGAAGAGTGATGGGGAATTAGCGTGGTGGGGATGTATGCATGGGAGTGGCAGGAGACAATGATCAGACTGTCTTGGTAATGCTCAGACATGTACTAGCCAGTACTCACACTCATTCCTTATTTGCTGGTACTTTGCAAGTGCTTTAATGGTACTTTCATTGTACACAGTGTAAATTGGGTGATGGGAGTCTAACTAGACTATGTACTTATCCAGTATAGGTGGGAAGTACCCATGCCCTACAGTCTAGTTAGACTCCCATCACCTAATTTACACTGGGTACAACAAAAGTACCATTAAAGCACTTGGAAAGTACCAGCAAATAAGGAATAATTGTGAGTACTGGCTAGTACATGTCCAACAGTCTGATCATTGTGGGTATATACAAGAAAGAAAAAGAAATTTTGGAACTGAACAGGGGCACACAGGCACAGCAAAAGATGCCCAGGCCCTGCCATTACTTAGCTCCATTTTGGGAGATGACCAGGTGCCCAGGGAGCAGCCATCATCTGCCCCACTGCCTATGAATCCTGGTCAGTCAAGGACTATTGCACTGTCAGCGGTCTATCACAATGATACATAGAATATATAGTCAGTGATTTATTAGCAGTCTGGAGTGACAAAGAACATGAGTGTAACATGTATTTAGATTAAACATGAGGCTCAATGAAAATTACCATACAAATTAGAGACCAAGATGTCGACATCATTGGTGAAGGGGTGGAGAGTCACCTGGTCACTGGGAAGAGTAGATCCCAAGCTTGAGCCAGATGGGACACTTTGAAGAGCATCTGAATCTGTGAGCAGTTGTGTCAATGATTGTGATCACAGTAGGTGTGAAACCAGATCCTTACCAATTTCATTGGCCATTCTCTTACAACCTTTCAAGCCTGTTGGCTCCTTCTTAGATTTTCTGTGTTCTTTCAGCTGTCATTTCCGGTAGTCTATGTTAGCTTTGATTACTCCTCAGCTTGTTGTGCAACAGTGGAGTCTGCTTTCTTCTCCTGAGCATGTGCCCTGTGCTGGCCTTGCTGAGTGTAACAATTTTTCAAGGAGTTATGTGAGTTTCTGAGAATTCCAGATGAGGCCACTGCATTAAGAACTTGGGCTGCCTTCTTGTCTGCTTGCTTTGCCCTGACTGGTCCAAGGACAATCAGATGATTCTGTATATCATGGGCCACAGTATCACTCTAATACTTGCAAAAGAATTGCTTCAAGCAAAGAATGGTTAACAGAAGTCATCCTATTGTCAGTGGCATGACTCCCTTCCATCGCATTTGTATCATTGGGAACAAGGTCCCAATGTGAAGGGTGCATTTGTGACACATGATGATTGAGTGATGGCAGGAGCCAAGGGAGACTCTTCTTGTGATGCCACCAATCTAAGATAAAATTGAGCCATATGTTTAATGTTGTTTCAACATGTTGAATTACCTTTGACCTTCTTATTAATATGATGTGAGATCTGTAAAAAAAGTATCTTACAGTAAATGTGTCACAAAATATATGGGTAGTCAGAAAGTTGGTCACAACATTTGTGTGAACAAGTGTCATGAATGAACAGAATACATGACACACACCTTGAGTTGCACCAAATATATGTCATGAAATTTGTGAAACAAAAAGTTAGTCATGAATTCGAGAGAGGGAAAAATGTGTCATGAATTTTGGGGGATGAAGTTAAAGTGTGTCATAAGTTGACAAACAGGTCCAAACACCATTACTGGCTGTGGGCTAGCAACAAACTGGCTACTGTAGGCCAAGGTGTCAACCACTAAGCTCCAAATTGGACATCATTGGAATTGTCTCATCAAGACAGTTCCAATAGTATTAAAAATATGAGTGCATGACCACTCTGTGAGAAGCTACAGCACCAACAGTCTTGGTGGCCAAAAGATGCAAATAGAGCCAAATACTAGGTGTAGGTACCAGCTTCTAATTGTTTTGCTTCCACAGGCCAAGGCATCAACCACTAAGGATAGAAATATACATCATTGGAATTCTCTAAATGAGACAATTCCAATGATGCTAAGATCACAAGTGCACAACCTCTGTGTGACAAGATATTCCAGCAACACTGGTGTCAAGTGGGTGCAATGCAATCACATGGTGCTGTTATTGTGCATTGCAACTCATCATCATTGGATTTTGCAACCTTGCCAGCAGCAAGGTGTCAACCGCTAAGCTCTAAATTTGTGACAAGGTTGTTTCTTACTGTAAAATCAAGGGTTTCATCAAAATTTGGGAGTGCACCCTCTCTCTGGTCTGCACAGCAAGCTATCCAAGTCCACTACTCAATGTGTTGTGACAATTGTCATGTAAGGGTTGTACCCTTACAATGGACTTTTATTACCTTTATCTTTTTATTTACCTTATCATTCTGGACTACTATTCCTGTCATTTACATAATCAAACTTCATGTAATACCAGTCAGCATCCCTACTCAGGAGCTGACCTTACACCTACACTATGAGTACATACCCAATATGAAACAGGCTTATTGTACTTTGGTGTGAAGTAAGGTTAAGTTCTAATACATGTAAGGCAAAGCCTTACATTTTTTACAATAACCCAGCATATTGCACATGTAAACACATGTAGCCACATCATTGCTGAAAACAACAGCAATATTGCCACAACAACCCCATATGAAACTTTAACCTCGCAAAATTAACTTTTGATGACTTCTCAAGGAAGCCACCCACTGGGTCATTTCAAAGACCCAAATAATAATGCAATGGTGTCATATGATGCCAACAATCCATGCTGGGGCACCACACTCACCACAGAGGTGCCAACTAATCAGAGTATGGACACGCTGAAGAGGCAGTAATGTAATTGGTGGTGTAGGGATAAAGGTATATTAATTAAATCACAAACTGTGGCT
>KQ962310.1:113031-125337 GCA_001563735.1 Leucoagaricus sp. SymC.cos | reverse complement strand
GCACAGTGTTACTTTGTGACTTTATGATGTGTTTCATGTTTAAATGAAAATTCACTGTAACAACACACAAGGTCCATATGCCTGAGAACTCTGCTGAGTTACAAGTGGGTTCAGCCCTTATCGATGCTGAATTAACACTAGCAGAACATTATGAGGTGCCAGAAGGACCTCTACCTAGTATCTTGCCACCAAAATGACTGTATGATGCACAGTCAGGACACATACATCTGCCCATGCAAGAGGGCAGCTTACATATTTTCACTGAAGGGATAGGAAACATATCCCTTCAATCCCTGACATTCGAGCACTTGAGCTCAAAGAAGTATTTGAGGAAGAAGACAAGATTGAATTGCTATTCCAAATGATTGATGTGTCAAGCCCACTTTTTTTTTGTTTTTTTTTTGTTTTTTTATTCATAAATTTATATACTGGTGCATGATAGCAGTCCGGTCGCAATGACCACAATAGTATGCTACAGTTACTCTATGAAGAACTGAAATCCCGCCCAGCTCAGCTGAATATGGCAGCCTACACCCAAAATAGGCCCTCTGTATGCCCAAGGGCAGACAAAGAGCAGGTAGACACCTTTGCCCCCACTGCCACTACATGCAGGCACTGGGTGCTAAGGCCAAACTAGCACAGCCCTCATCAGCTGCCAATGCCAGACCCCCCAGGAACCCCAAATGGGGCCCCCAGAGAACCCAGCAACTGCTGAAGAGTGGCTGCACCGTTCTTATCCTCCAGGGAGGTGCACAAAGGAGAATGCCTTGGGGTTCTCCCTGCAAAACACCAGCAGCTCCTCCCACAGTTTGGGGAAGTGCTGAGGTTGACCAAAGTCAGCACACTCAGTCAAAATATGCTTGTGGGTCTGCAAGTGCACAGCCCCACAAGGGCAAGAATGATCAGCAGAGAGCCTAAAGCAGCATCTAAACTCCCTGATAGGTGCATGCTTCAAAACCACCCAGCAAACTCTGGCACAGGTGGGTGAGTCATGCAAATATTTAAGCCATGTACTCCCAGAGAGGTAGGTGGGTGTCAAGCATTTGCCCCCCATATCAGTGAGGTGCATAAAATCTCTCCCGGAGGAGCTCGACGAAGTGAACAGCCTAGTCTACTCATCATGACAGGCCTGTGCCTCAGCCATACAGATGTAATTAAGGGTCATGAAAGGCAAAACCCCCACAGGCACCTTGTATGCCAGGTCCGTCGCAAAGCAATGGACTGCATAATGCAATGGCCACTCCAAGGAGGAGCAGACCTGTACAAACACAAAAGTGTGAGAGAGATCCTCCCCCAACCACTTTGCAAGACGATGGCATACAAGCAGGGCCTGAGCCTGTCCGCTGCTGACAGGTGGGTCCACCGCTCTCCTAGCTGAAGCCGGATGATCAGTGAACAGAACAATATGATGGGCACCTGCCTGCACACATGCAGAGAAGACCCCCATCTGAATGGCATGAAGCTCTGCATCAGGAGCAGTCACTCTGCCAGCAGCCTGGTGGGATTGCCTAACTGGCACCCTGCCCACCCAAACCCAAGCAGCCAAAACTGTCTGGAACATCTTGTCATGCCCCACTGAAGCATCAGTGGCTGCCACAACACAGCCATCAAGTGCAATAGCTTGATCGAGCTCTGCATTCAAAATATGTTGAACGTTGATATCCTCCTCCTTCAAGTCGAATTCAATGAACCAGACACAATCGCCAAAGTGATCCAGAAGACGTCTACCTGGGCAAGCATCTGAGGCATCAGGCTTGAATGTCTCCAAGGTGACCAGGATGGAATGATACCTGAGGGTATCAACTACCACTGACCTGACCTTCTCAATGGAGTGGCCCAGTCTAGTAAAATGATACTGATGAGGGTCAGCACCAGGGAAGAGCCTCGTACCCAGCAATTGCTTGGTCGAGTGCATAGGAGAAAGAGTGAGGATCTGATACACCACCCAGGACCTCAGCTTCTTGAGATGTAAATGGATGGGGATAAGGCCCGCCAATGTCTCAACCCTGCCCATAGGAGAGGTGCAAAAAGCACCCATGATCCAGATAGCAGCCCTGTGCTGCATCTTGTTAAGAGCAGTGAGATGAGCTTTATAAGGATGAAGCTTATGACACCAAAGACGAAAGCCATATGTGGTGATAGGAACCACACACAACCTGTAAAGCAGCCACCTTTGCTTCAGAGAAAGACCCTGAAGTGAATTCCCAAGCATCCCCATGGCATGAACCATAGAGATAGCTTTAGTAGAGTAATACTGGACATGCTCCCTAAACGAGAGCTGTCTGTCAAAATAAAATCTCAAATACCACCAAAATGGCTTGGGCCTGTCAAGCCCACATTGTTGAGAACAGATCTGTGCCCATGCACAGACTATAACAGAGAAATGGTTTCGAAGAAACCAAAGAGCCCCTTTCACAGATGACCCCATCTATGTAGAGATGTACCTAAAGGCGATTCAATGCCTTTGTGAGAAATATAGAGATATTAAGAAGGGGATGAATTCCCTTCAATCTAACATATCAACACCTATGAATGAGGTGTATGGCACTTGGGAAACTGAAGTGTTTACTCAGTTCAAGAAAGGACCTTGAGAGGGTAATTTTGACCCTCAAAGAACTAGTGACTTCAATCAGAATTGGCGTGATTGAAGGGAACCACCTCAAATATCCCCTAGCTCTCATTGGGTCCCAATGACCCCACAGCTGGAATGACAATGGCCACCATCACCTGCCATGTCCAAAACAACAAATACCAGTCAAGCTGTCAAACAGCTTAATGTACCACAACACCCAAACCAAAGCATTGAAACCTACAACACACAACTCAGCACTCAGCAACAATTGGAGGGGATGAATCCCCTTTGATCCAGCAACAATTCTGTGGTGAAAACACCACAGCCCAGCAGACAAGAGGTGGACAAATTGGTTGCTAACTTAGCAACCACTTATCATTCTGTAAGAGCTGAATCAGTCTAACCAACTGATATTGATGATGCATGTACACCATTGGTGCCATCCATATTTTTATCCCCCAGCCAAAGGGATGAGTTACCCTTGGTGCAGCTCCCTTTCCTGATCTCTTATAGCACAGGAACTTCTCCAGAGCCAATGCAAAGAAAGGCTCCCAGAATATTCATGGGTACAGCCCATGGACAATTGTTGAAGGTAAAACTTGAGGACCTTACTCCTCAAGAGCCTCACATGAATGTTACAAATCAAGCAAAGCTGATGTTGACTAACCCAATTGAGGTATTTGATACAACAAAGGTGGAATCTTTTTTTTTTTTTTTAATCAAAAATTTATAAGGCGGTGTGCGTTAGCAGTCCGCCCCCCAGAAGAGCCGGGGGACTAAGATAAATACAAAGTCCACCAGAATCTAACTACGCATCTACCGGCCTTAGCTACCAAATAAATCGTCCATCAGAGCCCAGCTTCAACATTTCCCACCCTCCAGTCACCGACCGAACAGAGGTACTAGGTAAGAGTCGATCCGAAGGGGTTCAACCCAATGGCGTCGGGATAGCACGCGCAATGGACTAGCCACCGGTGCGGGGATGTACGGTCACCCACCGCCTATTGGCGACGAGCGGGGAGAGGGCATGGGGCTCCCTCATAAGATGCCGGCACGAAACACGCGAGTGCCATGGGGTATCCATGACAAACCGGTGAAAGAACAGAGGAGCGAAGCTACGACTCTGTGGAAAAGATAAGAGGCAGGGGAGAGAACTCAACCCAGTGCCAAAGAGAAGGCCCGGCGCTATCGCTCGCCAGACCGGAGAAGATGGGCACGTGAAGCAGAGGAGGCAGAAGCTGCCCCCCCACCAGGAAAAACCCACGGTGGAGGAGTGAACTCGAACTCGACACCGGAAGAGCCGGTGGACGTCACAAGCGTCCCAGCAGCAGAGCGGTAAGGACCGGATGTCGCGAACCCTAAAGTGACAGAGAATGCAGCCTGCAAGTGATACCGCCGAAGCAGAAGGGAGCAGAAGAGAGGAAGCAGAGGAGGCAGAAGCTGCCCCCCCCACCAGGAAAAACCCGCGGTGGAGGAGTGAACTCAAACTCGACACCGGAAGAGCCGGTGGACGTCACAAGCATCCCAGCGGCAGAGCGGTAAGGACCGGATGTCGCGAACCCTAAAGCGACAGAGAATGCAGCCTGCAAGTGACCCTAGAAGGGCGGCAAGACTGCGGAGGAGGATGCAGCCCAGAGCGAAGGTGGTGGTGCATGGGAAAGGAGGGTTGAACAAAGGTGGAATCACCTTTTATATTTGCTCAACCCCTATCTTGAAAGGAGGATAAGGGAAAAAGACCAATGTGGGATATATTGAAGCCACTTGTTATCCCACAGGTACCACTAAATCCACACCCAGTATTAAACTTACTGCCACCAATGAGAATAACTATGGCACCATTGCTGTACAGCCCAAATCCTAAACCAGCTGTGGTTGTAGTACCACAGCCACCTCCACAACTGGTTCATAACCAACTAATTGTGAACCAGCTTGACACTCATACCAATATGCTGTCTGCCCAGGTCAATGATCAACCTTGGAACCCACCACCTACAATGATGACAGTACATAATACTGCTGCTAGCCAACCAATGGCTGCCACTCATCATCAAATGATGAGAGTACCTATGGCTGCCACATGGACAGACTGAGTAGGACTATAGCAGATGTGTAACAAGGATATCCAAAATTACAGATCCTCAAATATCAATGACCAAGGAATTATATTCCAAGGTCATATACTGATTGAGTCATTGGGTGCAGGACCACCCAAGCCAGAACCTAGCGAAGGTAATAGTCCATTGTTTGCAAACCCATTCACCAGCATGCCAGCAAAGGGACAACAAGAGACCCTTAAAAAGATAGTACGCATGTCAGTACCAGCTGAAGGCAGTGACACAGGTTACACAGCACCTGAAGATGAGAGGAGAGAATTTAGATCCCCCTTTAGAGGGACATATCAGCCTGGTGCACCATATCATAAGGAGCAACATTACTCCTTATTCAGAGATATGGCACCTGATGAATCCAGCCCTGGAATTGCAGAAACCCACAGGCAATACAGCACTGCTATGTACAATTGACTAGAGTGAACAATTGATCAATACTTAGCACAAAGAATGGTGTTACCAGAAGGCTATAAGCTGAGTAAGCCTTCAGAAAAGGCCACCATAACTTATGGTGGTAGCGCAAAATACAGCAACCTTGAGGACTTTGTCCTCAACTTGTGCATCAATTACTCAATGAAAGGACTGGGTGGGAACTTGGATAACCCACAAGAGGATAATATGGATACAACCTGTATATTTGCACTACAATATCACTTAGTTGGTGAAGCGAAGGACATGTATAACCAACATGTTATGAGTATTAATTGTAGTAAATATGATTGGACATTCAAATCCATAATAATAGCTCTATATGACCAATTCATGCAACCAACTTCAATGCACAAAGCTCACAAGAGCCTCCAAAGTGTGAAGTATTCAGTAGAAGAAGGTGTTCAAACCTTCTACAATCACATACTAGACTACGCAAGGGTGATGGCCATACACCCTGATAACTATTCTTTAGTTTGAACATTCATGCAAGGTATACCAAGTGTGATGTCTGAGTATCTCATGTTCAACTAGGGACTCTCTCCTGAGGTGAATAGTATTGAGGACTTTGTCGAGCATGCACTCAACTATGAATGTTGTAAAGATGTTAGCACTTTCTTCTAAAAGTAAATTAAAGGAAGAATAAGCAATATGAACTTGGAAACAGCACCAAAAACACCATCCAAGCTGAAAACAGCTTGGGTTCCAAAGAGGATTTCAGCTGGTTGTGATAGAATACCAGCCAATGAGCTAAGGCATCCTTCAATGCCTAGAAAAGCTGGTGGACAGCCAGATAATAAGCCATATAAAAAGAATATGTCCTTCAAGAAACTGAAGGATAACCCAAGGTATGCCAATAAGGCATCGCCCCAGGCTGGATCTGGACCCAGTGTGGCATGACCTTGCCAAAAATGTGGTGGCATTGACCATTGGGCAGATAAATGCCCCCAAGACAACAAAGGTAAAAGTTACCTTAAAGCTGCACATACCATCACAGAGGGAAATGATGGTTTAAATTATATAGACAATGGATCCAGAGAGGATCCATCAAATGAGAATGATAATGAGGCTGATGATAATGAGCCTCAGGAAGCTGAATCTAGCGAGGATGAATACATTGAAGTTGAAGTTATTGAGTTGGACTATGGGTCCAATGTAGACAAAGACTATGAGTTTGGAGCCATGATCCAAGATGCAGACAACAATGAAATCATTGTTAATGGGCTCACTGTAGAGCCATCTCTTGCTCCAGAAGACGAGATGAAAAGGGACAAGAGTGAGAAAGTAAAAATAAGGAGAGTAACTCTCCTTAAGCACAAGGACAAAATTATGCATCCTCAAGTAAAGCCTAGTGAGAAGCAATGTCTCGCTACATTAATCAACATTAAAGGCATAGGAGCATGGACACTATGGGACTTGAGTAGTACCACTACAGGCATAACCCCGAGTTTCACTCACATAGCAGGAATCAAAGTCCATGATCTCATGGACCCACATACACTCCAGTTGGGAATGGTTGGAAGCCATTCAACCATCAATTTTGGAGCTCACATTGAGATAAAGATGGGAGATGCTCCCATTAAAACATATGCCGATGTAGCGAATTTTGACTGCTACAATATGATCATTGGCACACCATTCATGTGAGCCAATAACGTTGTACTTGACTTTGTTAAGAACAAAGTAAGAATGGGAGATCAGGTCTACAAGGTAGTAGACATAGCTGGTGAAACTGACAGTCAGTTATGACATCACTGAGCAGTAGAGAAAGGAGGGAAGGAATGACTCCCTCAGGATGTTTGTCAAGAAAGAGTCAGAGAAACATCAGTAGAAGATCTTCAAGAAGATCACAATAGCCATGTTGGTGATAAGCTACCAACAGATTCAAAGCACATATTGAGAATCCAAAGGATCCTTGAGAGGGAGAAAACGAGGAAAGAAAACTTCAAAAGCCCAAACAAATTTTGTTGAAACAACAAAGAAACATGATCAAAGAGGCAGAAATGCCTCAAGAAACACAACAATCACCAACCACAAAAGGTACATACACACCCTCTGGGCCAACTGAAGGACCTCGACAGGCTTTTTGAGACCTCATGGCTACCATAGATGAGCATAAATTGTACAATGCTGAAGAGGGTTATTAAGGTATACAACAATAACAAGTGTACCAGCTGAATAGCTAGTACTAACCTCAAACAAGTTTGAGGGGACAGTAAACAGATTTAGAAAGGTGTAAGGTCTTTGAGAATATGTGACTATAAAACTTGTGATAAACTCGGAAATTCAATACAAACTCTGGAAATGCTCTGACTGATAATACTACTATTTGAAAATGCTTCGAGAACTGGTCTAAGTTGCAGTTGGTGGCTTAAGACAATGCTTAGCTAGAAAAACTAATCTACTCCTGAATTTCCTAATAACTCTGCCTGATTTGGTCAACTGGACCTTGAATCACCTATGCAGTCACATGATGGGTGCTGGTACAATGGATTCCTTACTAGCTACTTAGCCCTGGTGCTTTGTAGCATTCCTTATGACACGCTGGTTGAGTTATAGAATTCTCCTGAAGTTTCTTAATTTCCTAGCAGATATCTTTCTGCACTCTAAGTTGGTTTCTGTGAACTGAAGGTAATTGTTTATATCACCCAAAAATGCTAGATTGTGGACGTCACAACCCTATAGCAATCGGAGGCACAGATTCCTTTGCCTTCCCTTTGCTACAGGGCTTCTTTTACACTGTTTTCATAGATACAAAAAAGAAAAGTACTTGGAAGACTTCCAGTATTACAAATACCTATTAGAGTACAAATTTGACAAACAGATAATTGGAAAATGGTATAGGTAGCCTCTATTGTGCGTTGCCAAATGGACGAGCTGGGCAGATAAGAAGTTTTCCTGAGTGCTCATAGGTGTAGCTAGGGAGCTACAGATAGTTTCCTTTTTCATAAGCTCGAATATTCCTTCATCCACAATTTTTTTGTAGAGTACTCAGTCAGCTCCGCAGTACTGTACTGCCATTATCAAGCAGCATCTTGGCTGATGCACTTCCCATAGCTAGATTGCACAGATGGGATGGTGATTTCCTAGGGTGTGGCACTTTGTACCCTGGACCTTCTGATCTGGGTTGAGACCCTTCCTTGGCTATCTTTAGCTCAGTTGGAATTGTCCTTGGTGCAGAACTCCTCTAACTTCTTAAAACAGCTCTATGGTGATGGTGATGTTGCAAGGTCAAGGGTTCAAATCCCTGCTCGGTACATGGTAGTGGGCAGCTGTACTAGGTGGCCAGTCTCACCTGCCATGCCGGTTGACCTAGTACCTCTTGTATTGTAGCTTTATAGCTATACTGTTATAGTAGTCTCGTAGTAGTTCCTTAGGGACTTAGCATTAGTTTCTTATTTAATACTAAGTGTATATTTGCAAAAATCGAGTAAATTTACATTTATTCTCGATTTATGCGTCATATCTCCCCCTTACCCAACTTTGGCTGTCCTCAGCCTTTTGGTGGGTATGCTCTAGAACATTCTTGATGTTTTCTGAGCTACCAAAGCCTCATGGTACATGGTCCTTGATAATCAGCCTCACACAAAGTTTATGATTGATTGCAGTTCCCATGTGTGGCATGCTTCTGTGAATCCCTAGTAAATCATGCATCCTAATACTATCGCTTTTTAGCTTTCCTGACTCATCACTGTGGGTGCAGGTAGTCAAAAAGGAAGCTTTCTTCCTTGTCAGGCTTCGACATTCTCATGAGGCAGATTCTGCCAACCATAAGTTGCACCTTCTGCCATAAATGAGCTTCAATTTATGTTCCTTCAGTGCCATTGCCTGAGAATGTTCTGCAGGGGTCAGTTACTTAAGAGTGGGCTTGTTGGCTTTTTTGTCTAAGTCCCCAACCTTCATTCTCCTACTTTGACTATCTCAATAGCCGCTTTTCCTTACAGCTATGGCCTGTTAGTTCCTTTTTCCTTCTGATTTCTTTGTATTATAGTGATGTTGACATTTCTTATTAGCAGCTTCTTGTTCTCACGCTAAAGAGCCAGAAGTTACAGACAAATCAGATGAAACCCACTCTCACTTGTCCTTGAGCACAGAGAAGCCCTCAACCCCAAAGCTGTTGAAGAAGAAGAAGAAAAAGACCACGTTGAGCATGCCTGCCCTTCATAAGTCACACCATTATTTCTTTGCTTCATTGTTTCTTATTTTACTGATGTTTTTACACTTGGCTTTGGTAGCTGCCTCTCAGCTTCCAGCTCAGGAAGGTACTCCTATGCCAATGAGTCGAGGCCAAGCTTCTGCCCCTTTGTCTCCTCGTAAACACCATAAGTGTCTTTATTTTTCCTTAATTAGTTTGAATACTAATCATTTCCTCTGTCTTCTTTTTAGGTTGTTCCAAGCTGGCTCCTCATGCAAAGTCACCTTCCAAGAAGACTGCTGTTCAGGCCAAGTCAGAGCAGAGTGAGGAGGAGCCCCTGTTGAAGCAGGCTTGAACCTCTGCTGCTCCTGCTAAAGCTCCAGCCATTTCTCCTGTTCCTATCATTGAGATTACTATGAAGCCTCCTACTGAGAAGAAGACAAAATCTCATAAATCCTTGAAAAAGTTGAAGACCTTGAAGAGTCCTCTCATGCTGGCCAAGGTGTCTGAGCTGCCTCATGTTTTGAGGTCTGCTTCAGCTCCTTCCAAGATTAAGGCCTCTAACAATCAACTTGCAAAACCTACAAAGGCCTCAAAAGCCTCATCATCTCAGGTGCCCAATGAAGATTACTCTGCCAATGAGTTGGCCACTTCCCCTCCTGTTTTAATCAAAATACCCCTGTTGACCAAAGGCAGTTGCAAGAAGGTTCCTTGCAAGATTCATGGCTCAACTATCTGGGTGAATTGTAGGTGTCGTTTCTTTTGAGCTTTTTGTTTTTAACTCATAGATGGCTTAGTGGCTCTTTCTTTCTTAGCCACTGAATCTATTTATGAGATTGATGCTCACGTAAATACTACTTTGCCAGTTGCATTGGACGTTCTGAAGGAACTGTTCATCCTCCCTGAAGTCTGTAAGATAAATAGTCTTCTTTGGTATATTTTTCCTATTTTATTCATTTTTCTTATCTATTTAGCTTGAGCAGAACACCAAATGCCTCTGGTGCATCAACATCAGCTGTGACTATACTTGATGCCTTCCTGGACAATCCTGCACCAAGTGCACAGCTGAGAGTCATAGGAGGTGCACATTTGCTGCTCCTAACAAGACCCTCTTTACCCACAACACTGAACTTTATCACATGGCTATTGGAGGTTTTCCAGGTATGTGGCTGCATATTTAAGCTAAAAATTCTTTTCTTTATCTTATTTTCTTTATTTTTATTTCCTATAGACTTTGCTTGTTGTCTCCAGATGCTTGCCGCAGCTCATGCCCAGATTCAATTTACTCAGCAAAGCCTCACATACTTGGTTGAGCAGTACTGACTCCAGCTGATGAACTTGCTCTATGATATTCATTGCCTTCTTGAGGCAAACGACTCCCAATTCTTAACTGAGATGGGTCTCTTGACCAACCCAGATGTTTTCATTCAGGGCCTGGAGACTGCTTCTGGTAGCCTTTTGGCTTCTGAAGCAACTGAAGACCTCACTCATGGGCAGTTACCCTTTTGAACCAGTTTTCTGATGATGCTGAGCAGTCTGGTTTGCCTGGACCTTCTTCCAATTCCAATCCTATGCTCACTTCTCATCTCTGTTCTGGTGCTTCAGGTTCATCAAAGACTTCAAAGGGCAAGGCCAAAGCCAAGACACCTTCGCTGCCTCCATCTGAAGAAGAAGAAGAGGAGGATGAGCTTGAAGAGTCTGAGGAGGCTTCTGAGAGTTCTGCCAGTGAGTAGGCTTCCCATCTTTCCTTTCTTGATACACAGACCACTGTTACGCTGACACTGTCCGCAACATCACGTCTTTGGTCAATTTGGCCAAGACAGTTCCAGACTTGCCGTCTGATTGTATCATTGCGATGCACCAGGCGTCTGTGCCTCCAGCGCTTCCCAAGTGCAAGATTAAGTCGACCATTCCTGGTCCCTCCCGGCGACAGGTCCTCGTCAAGATCGACCCTCTCCCCTCCTCCTCGCAGTTTCTGGCTCTGGTTGGGGCTGCCAACCACTCTCTCGGTAAGAGCGACCTTTGGGTTGACTCCTGCCACTTCATGTATGGGGGGATTTCCCTCCTTACATCTCGTGTTGCTTCCCAGGGTGAAATAGACCTGGTGAAGGCTGGTGTCTCTCGCCTCCTCTCCCTCGCTGACAGGGGGGTTGAGGCCTCTCTCCCGCATTCGTGATCTTATCTTAAGATTGTGGACATTCCTTTCTTTAAAGCGGACAGCCAGCAGGTCACCGCTGATGATGTACGAGCAGCCATGGGGAAGTCCCACATGGCTGCCTCTTTTACTCTTGTGAACTCACCTTGTGTGATGCGCAACTCTTGACGCGCCGATACCACCACTGTGTAGTTCAACGTCCTCGATTCCCAGTCTGGCGCTACCGCTAAGCGCCTGATTGGCTCTTCTTTCCAGTTCAGCCTGGCTTCGTGCTTTGTGCATGTGGCCTGCTCTCACTCCAGCATCCCTTTGTGCCAGTGTTGCTGGCGCTGGGGACATTCCACCCGGGCCTGTCGATCTCAGGCTCCTCGATGCCCCTGGTGTGCTGGCCCTCATACTGAGGCTGGCCACTGACAACACACTTCCTGTTGCAGGGGAAACCCCTCTGCTAAGCCGCCCCAGGAACCGACCCCCGCAGGAGCCCCATGCCCGCATGCCGAGCATTGTGTGAACTGTAAAGGGGAACACAGTGCTTCTGACCAATGGTGCCCATTCTGGCACCACCGCTTTGACCGGGCATGGTTGGCTGAAAAGTCAGCTCCCTTGGACTTGTGGGAGGCGATCCAGGAAACTTCTCAGAAGACAGTGGAGGCTGAGTGCAAGGGTAGGCGTGCACTTGGCCGGCGCCGCTGAAACTGAAATATCAACAAGACTCTCATCGCTTATGGAGGAGGGGAGTATTAGTGGAACTCTGACTGCGATGGACATTTCCTACTCGTTATCTGTCTTGTAGCTATGTAGTCATTTTTGGATGTACTCGTTACAGTATCCTGGGCTACTAACCCGGGGACGGACTGCTATCGTGCACCGTCTAATAAAATTTTGACATTAAAAAAAAAAAAAAAAA
>KQ962310.1:100136-112983 GCA_001563735.1 Leucoagaricus sp. SymC.cos | reverse complement strand
TCTTGGACATTGTATCATTTAGGGGAGGGAGACTAGGTAGCTCTGGAGGACTTCGTTGGCATCTTGGACTCATACATCAATCTTCTGTATAATGCATTCTATCCATACCTGCAATTTCCAAATATTTCTTGATCTCAGTCTTTTATCAATTGTGTGATAAGTGTATGAAAATTGCAAAAAATTCTCTAAGTCTGCTGGCCCTGAGTCTGACTTTGGTAAACTCCATGAGTTTATTTCTAGTGCTTCTCTTCTCTCTTTTTTTTTTTTTTTTTTTTTTTTCTTTTTTTTTTAACTCATAAATTTATATACCAGTGTGCAATAGCAGTCTGGTTGTAACAACAACAATAGTATGCTACAATTAATCTACAGAGAATAGAATCCCCCACAGCTCAGCTGAATATGGCAGTCTGCACCTGAGATAGGCCCTTCCTACACCCAAAGGTGGATGAAGAGCAGGTAGAGACCTTTGCCCCCATCCCCGCTACAAGCAGGCGATGGGCGCTAAGGTAAAGCTAGCACAGCCCCCATCAGCAGCCAATGCCAGACCCCCCAGAAGCCCTAAGAGACCTTCAGAGAACCCAGTGACTGCCAAAGAGTGGCTGCACTGTTCTTATCCTCCAGGGAGGTGCGCAAAAGAGAATGCCTTTGGGTTCTCCCTGCAAAATACAAGCAGCTCCTCCCAAAGTTTTGGGAAGCGCCAAGGCTGGCTGAAATCAGTGCATTCAGTCAATATATGCTCACAAGTCTGCAATAACACAGACCAACAAGGGCAGGAGTAATCAACAGAGAGCTTAAACTGACATCTTACCTCTCTGATTGGTGCATGTTTCAGAACTGCCTGGCAAACCCTCACACAGGTGGGTGAATCATGCAAATGTTTAAGCCATGTACCCCCAGAGAGGTAGGTGGGCATCAATTGCTTGCCACTTACATCAGTAAGGTGCAAAAAGTCTCTCCTGGAGGAGCTCAACAAAGTGAACTGCCTAGTCCACTCATCGCAACAAGCCTGAGCCTTGGCTGTATGAATATAATTAAGGGTCATGAAAGGTGAAGCCCCCACAGGCACCTTGAAAGCCGGGTCTGTCACAAAGCGATGGACCGTGTAATGCAACAGCCACTTCAGAGAGGAGCAAACCTGTACAAATGCGAAAGTGCAAGAGGGATCTTCCCCCAACCACTTTGCAAGACGATGGCACACAAGCAAAGCCTGAGCCTGCCCACTGCCAACAGAGGGGTCCACTGCCCTCCTAGCTGAAGCTGGGTGGTCAGTGAACAAAACAACATGACGGGCGCCTTCCTGCGTGCACGCAGAGAAAACCCCCATCCAAATGGCATGAAGCTCCACATCAGGAGCTGTCACCCTGCCAGCAGCCTGGCAGGATTGCCTAACTGGCACCCCGCCTACCCAGACCCAAGCAGCCAAAACTGCCTGGAAAGCCTTGTCATGCCCCACCAACGCATCAGTGGCCACTACAATGCAGTTGTCGAGTGCAATAGCCCTTTTGAGCTCTGCATTCAAAATATGCTGAATGTTGACATCATCCTCTTTCGAGTCAAACTCAACAAACCAAATACGATCGCCGAAGTGATCTATAAGATGCCTACCCAGGCAAACATCTGAAGCATCAGGCTCGAATGTCTCCAAGGTAACCAGAATAGAATGATACCTAAGGGTATCAACAACCGCTGACCTGACCTTCTCAACAGAGCGGCCAAGCCTAGTAAAATGATACCAATGAGGATCAGTACCCAGGAACTGCCTTGTACCCAGCAACTGCTTGGTTGAGTGCATAGGAGAAAGAGTGAGGACCCGATATGCAGCCCGGGACCTCAAGTTCTTAAGATGTGGATGAGGCCTGCCAACACCTCAACCCCACCCATAGGAGAGGTGCGAAAAGCACCCATGATCCAAATAGCAGCCCTCCACTGCATTTTGTTAAGAGTGGCGAGATGAGCCTTGTGAGGATGTAACTCATGACACCAAAGACAAAAGCCATATGTGGCAATAGGGACCACACACGACCTGTAGAACAAACACTTCTGCCTCAGAGAAAGACCCCTAAGTGAGTTACTGAGCATCCCCATGACACAAACCATAGAGATAGCCTTGGTCAAGTAGTACCTAACATGCTCCCTAAAAGTGAGCTGTCTGTCGAAATAAAATCCCAGATACCGCCAAAATGGCTTGGGGTGGAGAGGGGTATCTCCCGTAAATGGGGCATACCCCAGATCGATAGGCGGATTGTCATCCCCCTTCCGATGTGAAAAATGAAAGAGCTCAGACTTGTCATGCTCAAGGACAAGCCCAAATGCCACAAACAAAACAAACATAAATCCATACACCTCATGGAGGTGCATGAGATTGCTAGCCAACTCCTTGGCTTGAGCGATGAGGGTACCATCGTCCACATAAGAGAGAACATTGCACTCCAAGTGCGACACCCACAAGTCAAAAATCTTGAGCACTGGTGCAAGATAAATAGCAGAGAGGACAGGAGAGAGGGCCGACCCCTGCCCAACCCCCACATCCATATCATAATACTCCGAAGAGAAGGAATTCCAAAGATATCTGGTTTTCCTTCCTACAAGATAAGAGGCAAAGAACCAGCAAACATTCACTGGAAATCCCTGCCATGACAGAATGGCCATGAGCATTTCATGGTTCAAAGACAGGAAGAACTGAGCAATGTCGAAGGCAACAATGCTTGTCTTGAGCCCCTTAGCCCATCTGGCCTTAACCAAATGAGTAAGGAATAAACCAGCGTCCTCAGTCGACCTCTGCCGGATACCGCCTAGCTGGTTTGAATGAAAAATGCCAAATTTGATGCTGTCAAACTGAAGACAGGCAGAGAGCATCTTCTCTATCAATTTCCCAAGTGTATTAAGCAGAACAATCAGCCTAAACAACTTGGGAGTTGAATAGGAGGGTTTACCAGGTTTAGGAATAATCATGGAAACTGACTCCTTAAAATGAGATGGCCAGTGCAAGGAAGTTCCTGAGGACAGCACCATCTGCAAGAACTTCCTTCAAATGGACCCACGTAACGTGGTCCAGTCTGGGGGAGGAACGTGAAGAACACGTGACAAGTGCCTCCTTCACCTCCAGGGCAGAAAAAGGGACCCAGTCCCACTTGGGCAGCAGGGCCAGCTCCTCCAAAACAGTGACGTCACAAGGCTGCCCTGAGGTGGCATTGTATGTCTGGTCAAGCACCCTCCACAGGGCATCAATATCATGGCACAACTCCCCCCAATGCGAAATAGCTTCACATGGCGGGAGCTGGCAGGGCTTCACCCAGGCCATAAGATCCCATGGCCTCTGGTTTTCAGTAGCAACCTCTTGGATGGAAGCATCGAAGAAGCGCTGTTTAGCTAGACATGAGGTCTTATGAAACACCTTCCAGTCAGCAGGATTTCTCAACTCCCAATACCTGGCAATAGCAAGCAAGCAGTCATTGTCCCACCATGACCTAGACCACCCTGTAACAATGATCTCCTTCGCATGGGCATTCCATGTGGAGGAAAAGACCTCAGCCACCACGACTGTGGCAGCCTCAATCCAATCAGAAGAATCCAGGTCCCCAAAGTCCAGAGACCTCAAACCGGTGGCAAGATCAATCAAGAACCCAGATTCCTCTGGGGACTCTCTTGGGATCACCATGCAAGAAACCCAAATCTCAGACTCAGAGATCAGAAGCAAAGTGGAGATCAGAACATGATCTGATGGCCCACATCTATCAAGATCCAATCTAGGAAGATCAGATGCAGATGCAGATAGCACTGTGAAGACAAGATCGATCACAGAGCTGGCAAGATCCAGGTTATGAGGAATATGAGTTAACCTGGGATTAAAAGGACAGGCCCATTCGAGCCCGACGTCAGAAGCCAGCTCCATGAGGTGCTGAGCAATGAGTGGGTGAGATGTGCAGGATGGATCCCACACCTCAGAGTGACAATTAAAGTCACCTCCCATGTAAATGAAAGCAGGCAGCATATCAACCTCCTGAGTGAGGAGGTTGATCACAGTATGAGTGTTGTCCAAATAGATGTTGAGAAGATTCACTGTCCCATGCCATGTAAACAGCAACAGGACAAGGATGTCACAATGATCAATAACGTCCCGCTGCATGGAGGGACACAGCAAAGCCAAGTGTTGGTGGACATAAGCCATGATGTGAGGGTTCTGCCCATTGGTAGGTTTCCTTACCATATAGAGCCACTCAGGGTGCTTGGGCACACTGACGATGTCATTGCCCTCCTCAGAGGTTGTTGACACTGTTTGTCTTATGGTCCTCCAAGGAGGCTCCTGAATAAAGAGAACATCAAAAGTGTCTTTTACATTCTCAAGTAGATAATCCACATGTGCATAGTTCCTATTCACATTCTGGGAGAATACACAAACATCCTTCACCGCACCTCCAGACGACCTAGACAGGCCCCTAGACATGAGACGATGAGCGTTGGGACAAAGTGGATAGACAAATGTCTTGACGACGACATACCTCCTGATACTTAAGGCAAATCCAGTTCTTATTGAACCAGTGATGCCAGCAAGAGCACTGCCTAGACTTGGCAGTGTGAGCCTGGCGACAATTCAGGTAGCAGGGGGGATGAGAGCACAGCTGGCCCTCAGGGGTGGGTGGGATACCTTGGCAATGGTTCCTCTTGCAACAACCAGCGAATGCACGATGTGCATTGTGGTAGTGAGGTTCTGCACAGATAGAGCACCATGGCATCTTCTGTTTGCAGATTTGAGACAAGTGCCCCCATCTCCAGCAACACTGGCAGAGAGAGGCCCCAGGATTCACATTAGCCTCCATAATCCTGGAGGTCCAGTGCCCAAACTGAAGGGAATGCCCCACAAGGTTAGCAGCACGAGTGCCTCTCTGGGAGTCCCAGACTTCGAAATATGCTGTTGCAGTGTCCGACGACTTAGAATTGCAGACAACGCACATGATGTTTGCAAGGACGAAGTGGTTACACAGGTTAGAATCCTGCATAACTGCCTCGACCTGTTGGGCCATGGTCCTAGAACCATCTTGGCAAATGAAAGGAACATCAATGATCTTGAGAAAGCTCTTCAATGTGGGAAGGTATGCCTCAGATCCAATAGGTGAAAAATGCTTGCCCAACCATTCACAAATGATGTTGAGCTGCTCGAGAGAGGGCACATCACTGACCTGAATGGACCAGCCACTGTACGCCACCATAACGGACTTGGCTCTGAGCCCAGATACCCTGTTGTCAGCAAGGTAACAGTTGAGCAGACAGGGCATCTGCTCTAGATTGGGCCTGGCATTGGGGTCATCCACGACGAAGAGGACCTGCTTCCTGCTAGGGCCCTTGGTGGTGGCCTTGGGCTTCTTAGCAGGAGGGACAGGGGCAGAAGGCATAATAGGATGCTTAGCACCTGCCACAGCTGCCAGAGTGGAAGCAGCAGATGCAGCAGCAGCCATATCTGCCTGTAAGAGGGCCGCAATAGTGGATAGAGTGAGGTTAGAGAAAGACCTAGCCACATGGACCAGGTTCTCCACTAAACTGGATGAGCCTGCGACAGGGGCAGGGGGAGCACAGGCAGCAGACGCATAGAACTGAGCACCTGGCTTAGAAACAGAAGGCGTAGGAGGTGGGGAACCCTTAGACAGGATCCACTTCTTGGCCGCTTTCTTTGCCTTTGCCTTTTTCAAGCCCTGAGGCTTAGGAGGAGGTGGGGCAGGAACAGTCCCCAAAGGCTCACCAGCCAGTGCATTCTCAGGTGGGCAGTCAGGAGCACTAGGGGGAGGGGGGGCGTCATCTATATGCACAACTCCAGAAGAAACAATCTCCACCAGAGGGGCAGTAGGTTTGCACATAGGAACATCCTCTGATGACACAGGAGGAGGAAAGTAAGCAGCCACCACGTCATACACAGTGGTCTGCACAGAATCACCTGCAGGGTCAGCCAACAGGCTATCCCATGGGTCCATAGAAGCAAGTTCAGTGAGCCCTGTGAGGAGTGTACTGAACCTGGGAGGGGGAGAGGTAGTTGCAAAGGTCGCCTCCCTCAGAAAACCAAGGGCATGACCCAGAGAAACCCTAACCGCTTCAAAATTGGCGCTCAAGTCTGAAGACTCATCCAGGGTGAGAGGGTATGGCCCCAATGGGGCACTAGGCTGCAAGGCAGCAGCTTGTTGAGAAGAGCCCTCCTGGAAAGGGTCTCAAGACAGTGAGGGAGTAGGAGATCCCTCAGGAGAAGCGTCCCTGGATTGGGAGCGCAAAGACAAGGGGCCATGTCACCTGCCATGGCAGTAGGCAACACGGTCAGTCCTGGCAGTTGTCCTAGGTATATGACCAGGGTCGAGAAGAAGTTTGGCATCGAGCCCTCCATGAGAGAAGGCAAAGGGAGTCGAAGGAGGGGCATGACCAGAAGATGGGAGCGCACAGAGGTGCTCAAGTGACTGATCGCTATGAAGACCCAGCCGCAGGGGTGGGGGATTGGACATGTTTGGTGGGTACTCTTGATCCACTAATCAGGCAGGTGGATAAGACTGTGCTGGCGATATGAGACGACAACGGTGGTGTTGACACTTGTTTGCCACCCTTGATGATGGGAGTACCAGGTAAAGAAGCAATGAGTGCTTCTCTTCTCTCTCCCTTTTACTGAAGTCAGCAAAGTGTTGACATTGATAAGATTGCTAATACAATGCTTCTAGTAGGTCTATATTTGATCTGTTGGACTTAGTGAAGCTGACCCGAAGATTTTAAGAGTCCCAAGAAATTTGATGATGATTCCATATCAAGGGTTCAGGTCCAATCATGAAGACTCTGAGCTGGTAATCATTGTCAATTTTTCATTCTGCTTGCTTGAGGACTAATTAGTTACCTCACTGCCCTCTGAATATATAATGACCTCTTGTCAGAGCGAGTAAATTCATCAGAGTTTCACTCCTTTGAATATTTGCTCTTCTCATATATTTCTTTATTCTTATCATGTCTCAGAATGCCACTCCCAACAACTCTTGCTGAGTGGTAGCTAGCACTTTTATCATAATATATTGGACAGGTCCTATAGCATATTGTCAGAATACCCAAGTACTTCATGAAGTAGTATTATCATAACAGTATTGACACCATTGATAGAAAACATTGAGGGCACTTCATACTTTCATATCTGTCAATCTACTTCATAACTTCAAAGAGAACCTGTACAACCACATCATACCTTTGAATCTACTTCATATCTTCATGTCCATCATTCTACTTCATATTTTGGCATTCTCATTCATTCCTATTTCTTTATTCTCATTATTTCATTCTCATTCTCATTACTTCATTTCCATCTCTTCATTCTTATTCTTTTATTCTCATTCCTTCATTGCTATTGGTTTATTCTCATTATTTCATTCTCATTTCTTCATTCCTATTTCTTTATTCTCATTCTTTCATTCTCATTCTCATTACTTCATTCTCATTACTTCATTCCTATTCTTTTATTCTTTCCTTCATTCTCATTCCTTCATTCTCACCTCCTCACTCCCACCCCTTCATTCTCATTCTCATTTCTTCATTCTCATCTCTTCATTCCCATCCCTTCATTCTCATCCCTTCATTCTCATCTCTTCAGTTCTATTCCTTCATTCTCATTACTTCATTTTCATCTCTTCATCCCTATTCCTTCATTCTCATTTCTTTATTCCTATTCTTTATTCTCATTCCTTCATTCTCATTTCTGTATTCCCATCCCTTCATTTTCATTCTCCTTTCTTTATTCTCATCCCTTTATTCCTATTTCTTCATTCCTATTTTATTCTCATTCCTTCATTCTCATTTCTTTATTCTCATCTCTTCATTCCTATTCTTTTATTCTCATTCCTTAATTCTCATTCTCATTCCTTCATTTTCATCTCTTCATTGTTCTTCTTTTATTCTCATTTCTTCATTCTCATTTCTTCATTTCTATTCCTTTATTTTTATTATTTCATTCTCATTCCTTCATTCCTATTCCTTCATTCTCATTTCTTCATTTCTATTCATTCATTCTCATTCATATTCTATTAAATTACTTCATAACTGTATTTTCATTTGACTCTTTGATATCTTTTGAATTTATTATGACTACTTTGATAGCACTCAATGAATCAATTATTATACTATATCATTAATCATCTAGCTCATAGTCATCAATGATCTCCTCATCACTTTCACTCTCTTCATCCTCTGTTTCTTCTTTATTCTTGTTATTCTGATTTACCTCTTTCTTTTCTTCATTAAATTGATCCTCCTGATTTTGATACTGATTTGCCCATTCAGTATCACATCCTTGTCCTTTCAACAAGGGAATCCACTCCTTCATACAACTTTGGACAAGCTGATGTAACTGATGTGCTTGTCATTCAGAATATGCTTGTAATCCTTGAGAGAGAATAGAATCTTGCACAGATTGCTGTATTCCTTGAGCTTGCCACCATCTAACCTTCCAATCCAGATAGACTACTGTGTGCCACATTTCCTCTTGCAGTAACATAAATTCTTCATTCCAACGATCTTGGTGGGCTTTTGCCTTAGCCCATTCAGCTTGCATTGATTCATCAAACTCTTTTTCACCTTCTACTAATTCGTCTAGTCCTTTTCCAACTAGCCAGATCCATGAGATTTCATATTGACTGTTTTATTGTTGATCATCAGAGTTTCGACCAGGACCACATATGTCTTCTGGATGGAGTTTCTTGAATTGGGAGATAGAGGAATTATTAGGTTGAAGAATGAACAAAGACTTGTATGCTGTTCGGTATATATTTGCTGCATGTTGAATTTGATTTTGATATCGATTCATGAGAGAATGCATACAAGATGATTGCCTATTTCCAGTTCCTGATATATTGAACTTCTTGAACTGAGTAAGCCCAGTAATTGTTCATCTACCTTTGCAAATTTTCTTGAGAGCTTCATCAGCTTGTGCAATGTGAAGGTGAAATTCTTTTTCCATAAGTGACAATATAGAAGGAGATGGTTGAAAATTGGAGGGTAGTGATGAAGGAGGATATAAAGGAAGTGTTTCTGCAAGCTCAGAACCCAATGAGTTATCCTCAGCTTCAATAGTAATAGTGCCTGATTTAAGCAGCAATGAGGCTACACAGGGCATATGTGCAAGCTGGACTTTCCTCCATTGAATAATCCATTGATGGAGAGAGTTATGTTTCTCTTGAAGATCTGCATTCTGCTTGCTAGATTGATATTGTTTCAAGGTAGATATTTCATAAGATAATTTTAGTCTAAAACAAGATGAGTAAATTTATATTATACAGAAATACCACATACTGTTGCTCTTCAAGCTCTAAACTTTTGATCAAGAACTCTGTTACACTTGTTGAGTGTGGTGAAACAACTCCTTTAGCAGTATCAGCAGCATCTTCTTTTGCCAGTTCAAGACAAACATCTTGAAGAGTTTCTTCTATCAAATTATTAGCTGTATTAAGAAAATTAACAAATGATTTAAACATACAGATTTCTAGTTCTTCATATGGGTTTGGTTTTGATCGATCCAACTCCCACTCTTTAACTATTTTGCTCCACTTTGCAACTGTCTCTGGTGGAAACCCTGATAAAAGTGAAGTAAAGATTTCTGCTTGCTTCTTTCTCATCACAGCTGCCTCTTTGAACCATTTTGCAAAGACATGACCCAAAAACTGCTTAACTACAATCTACAAATAGATAAAACACACTTACGAAAGCCAATAATTTTCCGAAAGTTCCAATTATTCCAATGATCATTCAATGTTTCACAACGGGTGGCTGGCCCCATCTCTCAAGTACTTGGTGCAAGTGAGTTAGTATGAGACCAATTGATCTCAATGTCCTCCTCACAAGTGTGGCCCACACCAGGAATATAGTTCAGAGAATAATTGTTTCAACAAAATATCCCATGACCATTTGCATGCAAAGTTGGTATTGCAGCCTCAACGGTGGTACTGGATGAGAGCTGCATTGCCTCAGGATAATTAGACATATGTTTATGAAAGCTTTTTGACCATTGACATCCAATATCATATGAGACAACAATATGAAGGAGTGAAACACCAAACAGGGCAGAGAGAACCATATAATCTATTGAACAGTACCTGAATACTTGTTAGCATATTAGAGCACAGTAAATCAAGTGCACTTACTTTTCACCCTTTGCAAGGTCAACAGCACCATTTCTTTGAACAAGTGAATGTCGAGAGCAAATAGCCAAAGCTACACCATTCACCCCATATCCAGGGATGGATGTGTCAGCATGGGCAATTGCATTATGGTCAGAAGAGCATGAATTAATCTAAATTTTTTCAATATCTGCCATAAAATAAACTATTCAACACATACCTCAGGTTGACTCTCATGACTAGAAAGATGCTGTTGATACTGAGTATGTTCAACATAACAGCCAAACCCAGGATCCAACTCAATGTCATCAATCCCTCAATCTTTGTTTTTAAGCTTGAAGTTGGCATCAATAGCTATAAAGAGAGTAAAAAGAAATCTACAGAAGATTAGCTTAATATGATCATCAAGAAGAAAAAGGACTTACTGCAAGTTCAGAGAGAAGCTTTCCCAGTCATCAGGGAGGTTCTTTCCTGGGTGAGGACAGGCTGGGCATTCAAGAGCTAGATAGCCATTAGGTGTGGCAGGTGCACTACCAGGGTCACGACCACAACCAGCATGCTTGAGGCTTTTGAGGTGGCACCATATATGGAATGAATGATGGAACTCAGGGTAGCAGTACTGAAATGTTTAACAAAATTAGCACTCCAGTGTATACCATTGCTACTCAAGACTTACTATTGGTTTCAGCAGTTGCAAGTTATCAGTACAATGTAGAAGTGAATGGTAATAATCATACAGCATTGTCTTCCCTTGCAGGGTGAGTACATGAAAGGAGTTTAGAACATCAAATGTAAAGGCTGTGTGAAGACAATCAGAAGAGGCTGGAAACCAGCCTGCTTGAAGGAGTTGCACACAAGCAGGGGGAGCAGGGGGGAAGATGCAATCACAAAAATATACATTGATGCAAACAAAGCTGTTGGTATTGAAGACAACAAAATTGGGTGGTCCTGACCATGGGCAAGGACACCGAAATCCCCTATGTCCTAGCTGGTACCACTGACCTAGGTCCTGAAGAGAAGTGCTCTTGAAAAATGTGCCATTCCAAGCCTCTGAAAGTTAATACACAAAGGAACAGCAAGAAAATCCAACACTCACTTGTATACAATGCAGCAGATGAACCATATGAGCCATAAGAATGCAGCCTTTGCATGAAAGGGCACACCACCCAAAACAATCAATATATCGGTATATTCCCTCAAGAGATGAACAGGCAGCAAAAACTGTTGTGCCTGCATCATCCCCAAGGGCCTCCATTCAAATGAGTTCATTGAGGGTGGAGTCTTGAAACTCCAACCACTCCTGAAGCTTAGACTAAGCAAAATTGATGAGTACTCTGCACCGTTAAGTGTGGTATAGCTCAGCTCACCGTTGTTGTGTTTTTCTGTTGTTTCCTCTTCTTTTTCACACTTGAAGATCCCCCCAATTCAGAATCAGCACCCACAAAGAGATCACCAGCACTGACAACCTCAGGCATGGCTGACACAGGAGCGGCAATAGAGTTTGGTTCTGTGGTTGGCATGGGTGAGTCTGGTAATGTATCCTTGATTTTTCGAACTGAGACACAATTCAAAGAGGCCTTGACACTGACTGATGTGACGTGGACCTTGTTTCCCAAACACCTGGAGCTGTCAACAACATGATGATGAGTTTGTTTCTCCTTTTTCGCAGGGCGTGGATCAGCAGTAGAGGAACTGGGGGAGGGGGATTGTTTCGGGACCTGAGACATAGCTACATGTTGATAGAGACATAGTTATGCATCAGTGCTATGGCGTGTGTTGGGAAATGCGGACACTGAAGAGGCAGAAATGTAATTGGTAGTGTAGGGGTAGATGGATATTAATTAAATCACAAACTGTGGCTCGTAATGCAAGTTCGTGGGGAGATAAATCAATAGAGAGGATATTCGAAAGGGGAGCACAGATAAAAAGGATAGGTGAAGTTATTAGAGTGTTGGGGGTGACTTAGACAAGTCAGGAGAGCGTTTGTAATAGAGAGCTCGCAGCACGAGACACTAATCGTTTTAACTTCGAGACTCAAGTTATGGAGCTACCACAACTACTATAAGTTCCAAAGAACTCAAGTTAATGCAACAAGAATGTCCGAGGAGCTACACTCGACACTACAGATCACACTAAAACACCACAAGTGCACTGACTCAAACTGTGCGACATCTTCAAAGCCAATTTGTAGCTGCAATACACAAGGGGCCAATCTTTATAATTGGGCTTGTAGTTCTCAACTTATTGAATCTGACGTTTATGCGATATAGTTCTGGCTTATATTTCTCTACTACTGGTGCTCTGACCGAAGAAACTTCAATATACTTTTAAGCACACGCTTTAGATGATCATTTTATACACAATCATCAGAGCACAGCCATAGCAAGTGGGTTTCTTGCTAGACATACGTCCTAAGAGGTGGTTTATATATTCATGAGTGAGGTAAAACAAATACAAAGCTATGACGAGATTACAGCATGACAAATGACACATGTGAATATCATATATCCATGGATTTGAGGACGGTCCAATGAAAGAAGGAATATAAATAAAAAGAGTCTATCATATGGAATATACCCAAGACTAGTTCTGTGATTGGCTCACTGTAAGGCCAGATTTCATTCTAATGGAGCGTGCCTGAGTCACCGAGTACTAGACCATATTGAGTTACATATCCTGCCTGCGCACTGTCCGGGCATCGGAACTCGAGCTCTGACTGTGGGTACATC
>KQ962310.1:83856-96422 GCA_001563735.1 Leucoagaricus sp. SymC.cos | reverse complement strand
GCTTCACGAGGTTGTTAAACCAAATCCTGTGGTCTTATAATATAGTATGGGATCATTGAATGGTGTTATCTAGTGTGCATGCAGTGTTACTTTGCGACTTTATGATGTGTTTCATGTTTAAATGAAAATTCACTGTAACAATGTGTACCACACAGATGAGATTCAAATGAATTCAAGGTGTCCAACATCAATGAATATCTAGAATGGAATATGAGATGGCTCCAAGTCTTGAGAAAGTGGAGTGAGAGGAGACTTATCAAATGCTACATCATGGTGGTGAGAGGGAGACACACTTTGTGTGCACATGAGTGTGTGCATGCTGAGAATCTCAGCTAGAATGAAGGAAAGTAATGAAAACATCTGTTGACAGACTTAGAGCAAATATGGTCTGACCAACTAAATAATGAGGCAATTACTCACTGAATATGAGAGACAGGCACACCCATCACAAACCAGTTGAGGCATATAACAAACCTTACAAAATGCAGAGCAGCAAAATCAGTCCCAATTTTGAATCACCATTGCAAGTAAGTTCATGTTGCAGTCTTGTTGACACTTCCAGTGACATGAGTGCAAAATAATAAAGTCACATGTAACGTATTAGGCCTGTTCAAGGCTTCAAGCTGATTAGGGCTGGCCAGCATACCATACAGTGATCAACCATCACTTTGTACACCCAATCAAGATAATTCTTTTCTCAATGTAAATTAGGACAAATCCTGAGTAAAACTGTATTATGCTATAGAGAATAGTAAGATGTATCATTGAGCCAGCTATTAAATGTGACTATGTGGTGACTAAATTTCGTGTTTTTTTTTCGAATATTTGGCACTGAAAACTGTCATTTTGTACAGTGTGACATTTGTGTGACACACATCTATCAATCCTCCTTCATCCTTGCTAACTTCTGAGAGTTCTCACCTTACTTTTGTTGCCTGTTGCCCACTGTCTCCTATCTCTTTTACAACCTCCTCATAAATGGCCTTCTTGGTGAATCAACTGAGCATGATTTGACTCGATTATCAGGTTCTGAATCTCAATATGTGCCTTCATGAAGAAGACTGGATTGGAGATCATGGATATGGTTGGCAACTTGCAGGGGGTGAATGGGGTCATTGAGGAGATTCCAGGTCTCCTCTGGGAGCACTAGTGGGTGCTCAATCACTGGTTGAACAATGGGATGCATCAATGTTCTGAGACAAGGTAAGTTGCAGAACGGTCAGAGAGCATTTCTGACACCATCCTTGCCCTCTTTATAGGTGTGAAATCTGATGCACTTACTTCTCTGGTCTGTCTAGGTGACAAAGCTGGTGATTGGGGTGTTACAGGAGTGATTTCATATGTTGATGGTAGGGTATTATGGAAGGCAGCCATTACACAACAGATAGGAGAGGGTTGGAGAAGGGGGAAGGTGCCTTTTGTAGATATCAGTACACTCAGCTACATTTGATGTTCAGAAATAACATTTGGATGGTATAGATGAACCCCTGTTGCTGTGAATGTAGCTCGAATAATTTCCGGAGCAAAAGCACAAAGAAATGCAGTGCCAGAAACAGGCACAAAATCCACTTTTGGCAGAGATTGATTGTGATTTCTCTCATATGAGTTGAGTTCCCCCTTCCAGATTTCCTTCATTCATGCAAAACAGGCCACATCAGGCCCCTAGAGAGCATGAGTGCAATGGGGAAGGTAACTGAGAATCATGATGTCATTCTCATGAGCATAGTGTAAGAGATCTCAGGAACAATCACCTTGAACAACTTAGCATCGATACTTGTCATGAGCTGAACTTATTCACAATTCAGAATCAACAACAGGATTGTTTGTTGTCACTGATTCTGTTTATTTTTGTTTTCTTGAAATGAAATTGGTGACACTTGTTGAGTATAAGCTCCAGAAGCAGAAGATACGTGCAAGAAGTTTCTGAGGTCAGCTGAGTGTACACCCAGGTGTCATGCTTCAGAAAACTGGCCACAGTTCCACTAAATCAGCTCAGACACCCTCAAAACCGCTCATGGACGTAGCCAAAATGTTGATCTATAGAACAATAGCAGTTTGAAAACAAATGGCAAGGAATTGACCTTTTGGTATGGATCTTACTTTGCCATCAATCTTGATTTTGACTATTTTGGGCAGATTTTGAGACTAAATCATGCATATCTTATTCAATTCTCCTTCAATCTTTATGTTGTTTGGCACACTCACAGACATCTATTGTAGGTATCTTTCTTACCAATTTTATCAGTTTATTTTGTGGAGAGATGAGACAGGAAAGAGCAAGTGTACAGAATGACGGTGCTGTACAGAGTGACAGTTGATCACTGTATCATTCAATAACCTCTCATCATGATCTGGACACTAATCTACTTCCATACTGATTACATCTTATGTTTGCTCAAGTCCAAGGTCAAGGTATCATCTCTGTCTTTTTTTCTCTATTTTTTAAGTGAATGTTTTGAGGATTTGAGTAATGTTTTGGATCAAGTTCATTCGAATTCAGGTCATTTTCTACTAGCATCCTATTTATTCTTTTTGTCTAATTTACCTCATCAGTGAGAACATTCAAAGAAAATTGACTCAATTCAACAGCTACTGGTCAACGTTCAGGCCAGTGGTCTCAGTAAGCATACCAAAACATTGTAAGAGCACTAATCCAAAGGCAAGTACAAGAAATACAAGGCTAAAATATCAACATGATAACATGAAATCAATCCTTCTACACTTGCTTCTCTACAGTACAATCCTCCAATGATTCACAAGGCTGAGAGATGGCCTGAGAAGGACCAAGGATGACAGTAGCGAGGACTTTGTTCTTGCTGTTGTCACCACTGCCATGACTGTTCTTCGGGTTGTTTGATTCCTTGTCTTCATCATCATGATCAGGGAAAGGAGCAAGGAAATTGGGGGCTTCAACAAAAACAGTCCTAGTGGGGGCTTGGCTCGAGGGGGCTGGAGTTCTTGGGGCACAATGATGCCCACAGATGTGAGCCATGAGAGTGGAAAGATACTCAATGGGCACTTCAAGGTCATCCAATAAACTGGCAAGATGCTCGACATCACCCATGAGATTCTCCCCTAAGCCTGCATTAGCTTCAGGGGATGTTGGGACAGTGTCTATAGCAGCTGGATAAATATACTGGAAGATTAACTAGATATGCAACTTACCAGACCTGCTTTGTTCCTGACCTCCCTCTCTACCTTGGGTTCCTTCATGTTTGTTTGCAGGAGTCTGGACGTAAGGCTGACTCTGAGTTAGCTTGGATTCTGATGGCTGGCTAGCATTCATTGTTGATATTGTCAATTTAGAATCATGGTGAGAACTTGTGTCTTCAAAGTGAGTACTGGTGTTCAACAACAGATGGGAATTGGCATTAACTAACTGGGTGGTATTGGTTGAGGTGGACACTAAAGATGGTGAGGTGCAATGAGATGGAAATGGTTCAGGGTATCGAAAAAGCTCACAGCAAATAAGTGAAATGGGACAACATGACTTTAGAGTGAGAGTGAGATGAGTTTAGGGTGAGCTTTGAGCGAGTTTTGGGTAAGTTTGTGGAGCAAAGGGTGCATGTTACAACTCACATTGAATTGCCTGAACTAGGCACTATAATTCTCAGGTGATTTCAAAATCAGTTTGAGGCTACACTGTGGAGCAGGGGTACCTGTATATAAATCAGGCCCATACTACTTCAAAGGTCTGGTTCCTCTTACCTTCCTTGCTTTTCCATGACCTGTGCAAAGTGGACCACTCCTGAGCAGTTGCAGTGGCTCAAGGCTTGTATATCCAACTGGAATGAAGCTCAAGCAGAGAACACTACAAAGGCTTTTAAAGCTCAAGTAGCAAAAGTTTCCCTTAACTGACCCAACAGATAAAGAGATCAAGGTGGCCAATGGAAACATCAAGAAGGCTAGACATTCTAAGAGGGCATTAACTGTCAATGTGGGTGTTTACTGTTGTGAAACAACATACCTTGTCTTACTCATGGTCCTTTAGTGTCTTGGTCAGTGGTTTTATAACCACACACAAGCTTCCATGGCTCAGAATGAGACCATCAAATTTCCGAAACATTCGAGAGTTCCTGCTCTGTGGCAGGTATACCAGAAGCTTTTCTGGGAGTCAAAGCTCAAGAAACTTGTTGATGACACACTTAAGGAACTTGTCAACAACACACTCAAGTCATGCCAGATGCCCAATGGAGAAGGGAATGAAGCCGCTGTCTTGCAGAAGAAGGACCAATTTCATATCATGAATCACATTGTGCAGGAGGAATTCAAGAAGGAACCTGAAGAGGTGAAGAATGAGGTTAGCAAATGTAGAGAGGAGATGAAGAACAACATTGAGGCAACTAATACTGTTGCACCAGACACGATTCAGAAGTAAGTTTTAATTGAGATCAAGAAGTAATAATATACTCACTGGATAACACATTCAGGAACATCAATATGTTGGTGAGCACACTGACAACATGTATCAGGACTCTCAACAAGGAGACCAGTTGGGTCTTCAGTATCCTGGGTGGTGGACCTGAGCCTCATCTAGGCAGTTCTCTGGGTTCAATCATGTGAGTATTTGCTATGAAATTCATTATCAAAGGCTGTTTACCCAACCATCCATATAGTGTAAATGGCAAGACGAGACATTCCAACACCACTTTCGAGGAATATCTTGGAAGGGATGGGTATAACAATTTCATTCAGCAGTGGGACGTGTTCCTGCTCAAGGCATATTGTGAGTTTGTTCTTCATGTCTTTGCCAAACAGTTAGACTTAGCTCTCATCAGCTGGGATTAATTTGGCTTTGCCAACCTCAGCTGCATCCCCCATCAATAACAACGATCCCAACAATAATGATCCTGACAACAATAACCTCAACAATGACACTACCTCAGCCGATCCCCATGATACCAACATGTAGCCTGTCAGGACAAAGAAGAAAGCTGGTGTTGTCACCACATGGGTAGAGTTGGAGTACAAGTACCAGAAGAAGGAGAATATTGCCAGGAATAAGCAACTCCTGGCTGAAGTTTTTGAGAAGCATGGTGTACCTCCCCCCTCTGGCAACGGTTGCAATACAGGAGGTCGGAGGGCATGGGGACATAAATGGAAGAAACCCATAAGGTACATTCCCTCTTTTTTTTGTGTCCTGTTCTTGTTGTTCTGACAGTATACAGTCCAGTGGAGGTTCCATCTGATATGGAGGCTGACAATACACCACCTCCACAGTTTGAGGAGGGTGGTCTCATTAAACAGTACATCCCACTACTTTCTTCATTTCTTGTTAATTCAGTTTGTTTACCTGTGTCTGGGCCCACAGCATCTACAACATCTGCTCCATCTCCTATTGAACCATCATTGGCATGTGCTTCTGCTCCGGGTCTTATCAAACCCTCATTGGCGCATGCTTCTGCTCCATCTCCTATCAAACCCTCATTGGTGAGTGTCTCTGCCCCAGCATCCAAGGAAACCACAGTGAATGCCCCAGCAACACTGTTGAGGGCTGTTGTGATGACTACCCCTCCAATGCTCTCAACAGCAACTCCTGCTCATGTTTTACCTACTTCAACTGTTGACAAGTGTCCCAACATCCCTGTAACTCAAAACACAACTTCAGTGATGCCTGAGCCTCCTCTAGCCCCTTCTGACACTATGGACATCAGTGAAGGTACTGCTATGGATGTAGACCACTGTGAGTGTTTTGCCCTTGATTGTGACTCAAATGCTAATTTTCTGCCTGGTGCAGCTGCCATGCCACCTTCTACTAATGACAATGCAGACAACCCTTCCAGTGATCAGGAAGAGATGGTAGTTGACCAGGATTCCTCGGCACACAGCTCTAGCACTCGAGATATGTGTAGGGTGACTTCATCTGCCACTGAACCCACCAAGGCTGTTGACATGCCGATTTCTCTGCTGCCACTAGCAAGTGATGAGGGAGTTCTCCCTGCAATTTCTGAGAAGCTCCCTGACTTTGTTTGTGAGGCTGAAGCACACTTCTGCACCATCAGCAAGTCATCCTTGGTCTGGGGTAATTTAGTGACCAATTGGCTGCACCTGGAGAGTGTTTGCAAGTCTGGCAAGGTATGCTTTTTGTATTCTACCCTGTCCCCATTTACTCATTCTCTGAAAGTCATTACCTGCAAAAGACCGGCCTGCTGAAGTTGTGGCATGGATGAAGAGTCACTGCCAGGTCTCAAAGGTTCTGCCAATTGTGATTAGCGAGTATTCAGACACTTTTCACAAGTGGTGGAAGCTTTTGCAACCTACAGACCATATTCAGGCAGGTGGCTGCCTCTCCCAAACTGTTCCTGATAATGCCAATTGGTCTATGTTGTTGCAAATGGCTTCTTCATTGTGATGCTTGCCTTGTCATGGTGGGCACATCATGCGAGATCAAAGGCCTTGATGTCCGAGTTTGATGACATGGCTACTGATGTCAATTGGGCACTTGCAATGTTGTTGAAGTCTCTCCCATGCAACCCAGCAAAACATGGACTCTCTGATGCTGCTGATCCTGATGTGGAGAGACTTCATCCCAGGAGAAGGTATGCATGCCTTGAATTTTGTTAATTTCTTGTCTAACTTAGAATGTTTCTCAGGGTGACCACCAGATCCTGAATGTCTCTGTCCTTAGATCATTATCTCATGTCCTCATGTCTCCAACTCCCCTGTGTTCTTCCCTGGATTCTAGCTATGGTAGGTATGCTGTCATGATGCATTACTACATTACACATGTGTTGGTTGATCTTGAGTAGAAGATAGATAGACTAGATAGATTTAGTATACCCATGCTTTGATTGAATAGATTTGGTTTTAATGTGGAATATAGAGTTGATAAATGAATGAGAATGAAGGAATGAGAATGAAGGAATAGGAATGAAGAGATGAGAATGAAGTAATGAGAATGAGAATGAAGGGGTAGGAATGAAGGGATGAGAATGAAATAATGAGAATAAAATAATAGAAATGAAGAAATGAGAACAAAAGAATAAGATTAAAGAGATGAGAATGAAGTAATGAGAATGAGAATGAAGGGGTAGGAATGAAGGGATGAGAATGAAATAATGAGAATAAAATAATAGAAATGAAGAAATGAGAATAAAAGAATAAGATTAAAGAGATGAGAATGAAGTAATGAGAATGAGAATGAAGGGGTAGGAATGAAGGGATGAGAATGAAATAATGAGAATAAAAGAATAAGATTAAAGAGATGGGAATGAAGTAATGAGAATGAGAATGAAGGAATGGGAATGAAGGGATGAGAATGAAGAAATGAGAATGAAGAAATGAGAAGAAAAGAATAGGAATGAAGGAATGAGAATAAGAATGAAGGGATGGGAATGAAGAAATGGGAATGAAGAAATGGGAATGAAGAAATGGGAATGAGAATAAAGGGATGGGAATGAAGAGATGAGACTGAAGGAATGAGAATGAAGAAATGAGAATAAAAGAATAGGAATTCAGGAAGGAGAATGAGAATGAAGGGATGAGAATGAAGAGATAAGAATGAAGAAATGAGAATAAAGGAATGAGAATAAATGAATAGGAATGAAGGAATGAGAATGAAAGAATGAGAATGAGAATGAAGGGATGGGAATAAAGAGATGAGAATGAAGGAATGAGAATAAAAGAATAGGAGTGAAGAAATAAGAATGAAGAAATCAGCCCTTCATTCTCATTCCTTTATTCTCATTCCTTTATTCTCATCCCTTCATTCCCATCCCTTCATTCTCATTTCTTCATTATTATCTCTTCATTCCTATCCCTTCATTCTCATCGGGAATGAAGAGATGAGAATGAAATAATAAGAACAAAGGAATAGAAATGAAGGAATGAGAATGAAGGGATAGGAATGAAGGGAATTAGAATGAAATAATGAGAATAAAATAATGAGAATAAAGGAATAGGAATGAAGGAACAAGAATGAAGGAATGAGAATGAGAATGAAGAGATGGAAATGAAGGGATGAGAATGAAAGAAATGAGAATGAAAGAATGAGAATGAGAATGAAGGGATGGGAATGAAGGGATGAGGATGAAGGAATGAGAATAAAGGGATGAGAATGAAGAAATGGGAATAAAGAGATGAGAATAAAGAAATGAGAATGAAGGAATGTGAATAAAATAGGAATGAAGGAATGAGAATGAGAATGAAGACATGGGAATGAAGAGATGAGAATGAAGAAATGAGAATAAAGGAATGAGAATGAAGGGATGGGAATGAAGGGATGAGAATGAAAAAATGAGAATGAAGGAATGAGAATAAAATAGGAATGAAGGAATGAGAATGAGAATGAAGGGATGGGAATGAAGAGATGATAATGAAGGAATGGGAATGAAGGAATGGGAATGAAGGGATGACAATGAAGGGATGAGAATGAAGAAATGAGAATAAAGGAATGAGAATGAAGGAATGAAAATGAAAATGAAGGGATGAGAATGAAGAAATGAGAATGGAGGGATGGGAATGATGGGATGAGAATGATGGGATGAAGATGAGATTGAGAATGGAGGGATGGGAATGATGGGATGAGAATGATGGGATGAAGATGCTTCATGATGGGATGAGAATGAAGGAATGAGAATAAAGGGATGAGAATGAAGAAATGAGAATAAAGGAATGAGAATGAAGAGATGGGAATGAAGAGATGAGAATGAAGAAATGAGAATGAGAATGAAGGGATGGGAATGAAGAGATGAGAGTGAAGGAATGAGAATGAAGGAATGAGAATAAAAGAATAGGAATGAGGGAATGAGAATGAGAATGAAGAGATGAGAATGAAGAAATGCTAATGAAAAAATGAGAATGAAGGAATGAGAATAAAAAAATAGGAATGAAGAAATGAGAATGAAATAATGAGAATAAAGAAATAAGAATGAAGGAATGAGAATACAAGAATAGGAATGAAAAGATGGGAATGAAGTAATGAGAATGAGAATGAAGGAATAGGAGTGAAGGAATGAGAATGAAATAATGAGTATAAAGAAATAGGAATCTATGAGAATGCCAAAATATGAAGTGGAATGATGAACATCAAGATATGAAAATATGATGTGGTTGTACAGGTTCTCTATGAAGGTATGAAGTAGATTGACAGATATGAAAATGAAGTGCCCTCAATGTTTTCTATCAATGGTGTCAATACTGTTATGATAATACCACTTCATAAAGTACTTGGGTATTCTGACAATATGCTATAGGACCTGTCCAATATATTATGATAAAAGTGCTAGCTACTAGTGTCTTGCTATCATGAACTTGATGCACTCACCAAGTCTGCCCGAGGTGCTGTCACTCAACATAAACAAAATATCATCATTGATGGTATTCTTGTTTGTGTGATCAGCCAACTTGATGCTGAGGCAGTATGTTACTCGCTTCTTTTGTCTATTAGCCATAAAGCTGACCTTCAGATTATTTATCTAGTCTGCTTTTGTCAAGTGTACCTCCACCAAAACTGGCTTAGAGAAAGATACTGAATATGTTCAATACACATTCTGTATCTGGGGTTATATTCATTACACCCAACAGTTGGTTTCAAGTTTCAAGACACCTGGCTATTATGACACCCTCAACAAGTTTTGTGCCCCAATCCAGAAGTTGCAATTTGAGGTTGGGACCAGTTCTACTCCTGGTGAGGTCGAACCTGACACCACAGCATCCACTGCTGGTCCCAAGATGGCTCCTGCTAAGCATCCTGCTCCAAGCAAGACTCCTAAAAGGGTATGCTTCCTATTCTCCTAATATTTTACAAATTGTCTCTTAATTTTCTACAGCCCAAGAAGAAGAAGCAACCTAAGTTCTCAGCAACTGTCAAAGACTCTGGTGATGAGCAGGTATGTTTCTTTCATTTCTTCCTTGGCTAAGTAGTCATTGATCTCCCCCTTAGATGCATGTCAACGATGAAGGCAGTCCTGCAGCCATTGCAGACACCTTGAATACTTCTACAGCTACACCTAATGCCGACTTAAATGCTGTTGCTTCAGAGAAGCCTGTTGTTGTCTTGTCATTCTCCAAGAAGGGTCAAGCTCAGGTAAGTGCTTGTATTCCACTTCCCATTTATTTCATGAATTTCTTATGAATTTGTTTTCCTAGGACACCACTCCTTCAATTACTCATCCTGAGATGGTACATCTGGCATATTATCATGTACCTGGCATGGATACTCAGAGTAGGGAATATTGGCATGCCATGCAGGTGTTATCTGCTTCTGGCATTACTGATAGCCTCGAGGGCTTTCTATTCCCTCCCCTTCCAGGTTCGTGATATATCATTATTATCATAGGTTGCTTCCTTGCTAACTTTATGCTCAGATCAGTACTTTGCTGATGCTCGAGCTCTTCATGGTCCTAGTTTTAACTCTTTTGTTCACTATGCCAGTGCCTGTGATTCCTTGCCACAGCAGGCTCACTTGCTAGTTGTTGACCACACTCTCTTGGAGTGTGTGTTTAAGATGGAAGCTCTGGGTCATCATTATTGTGCGTTATTTGCTGAACAACAGGACTTAGTACACTTGCTTTGTCCTTCCCCTTTGAAACCCAACTAGGCACCATCCTAGCTATGTAGTCTCGTAGAGTAGTACTTTGTCAAGTCTGTACCCAGTTTTCCCCACTAGGGTTTTTCACTGGCAAGAAATAGATCCATCCATGCTCTGCAAATTTTCTTTAGGTCCTGATAAGTTGTCTTCATTATCTGACCACTCATCTTCGAGCATCCAATGCTTTTCTTTACTTTCTCTGAGTTCATTAAGCATTTCCTTTGATATGTCTAAGATATCAGTGACTGAACTAGGTAGTGGAATTGATTTCCTAGCTAGGTAGGGTACAACTCTGAAAGCAGCAACTTTATTTTGCCAGACCAACCCATCCATTTCAGCTAAGATATAGGCTCCCCCTTTGCCTCTAGCAATGACAACCATGGGACCTAAATATCTTTGCTTCATTTTTTGATCAGCCAATGCTTCTATAGCCATGTTCCTAACTAAGACCAAATTTCCTGGCTTAAAGTCCCAGTCTTTAACCTTTGATGTATTTTCTTGTTCAATTTTAGCAGCTTGTGCTAACTTTTCCTTATTCGCTCTTGAGCACATCGCTTCAACATGTTCAATGTGTTTCACCAAAGCTGTGGCTCTCAAGCCTATGAGATCTTTGGTAGACATCATTTTTCCTGGATAGCTTACTAGCCAAGTTGCTTCCTGAATATCCAGAGGTAAGGTAGGGTGCATACTGGTTACCATAAAGTAAGGGGAGCACCCCATACCTTTTCTGATTGTGATATGATCAGCCCACATGACATGATGTAAGAACCAATACCATTTCTTGACATCACCATTTGTTGCTTTATACAACATTTGGCAAATGTCCCAGTGAGGTCATTCAATTACTCCATTGGCCTTAGAATTATATGGAGAGATTGTCACTCCTTTTATACCATATTTTTCCTCAAGCTATTTTACAGCTTTCTTAAACAGCACACTGTTGTCAGTCACTATTTTGACTAGACCACCCCATCTACATATGATGTCCTTGAATAACCACTGTCCTATTGATCTTGCATTTTCTTTTCTAAGGGCATGTGACTCCATCCAAGATGATAATGCACATCAGCTGTGAACTAAATAGCTACAACTGTTGGAAGCTGGTGCTATATGCATAGTATCTGCATGAAGGACTTCGAATATTGATGGTGTATGCATGACTACTGGTGGTAGCTCAAGCACTACCTTTTGTTGGACTTGACATATATGGCAACTCCTGACAAACCAAGCAATATCTTTTTCAATGTCTGGCCACCAAAATTGTTGGGTAACTAGTTTAGTTGTTGCATATATTCTTCGATGGCCTAAGTAATCATGAGCTCCAGTCATCATATACATACAGTGAGCTTTGTCAACCACTATTTGGGGCATGTTTCCGTTTCTCTGATACAACTGGCCTTCTTCATCTAAGTAGAAGTGAGACACAGCCCTAGAGAGTTTCAACATTTCTGGGTCCTGTAGCTCAGTAGCTGTGTAGTTTCCCCAACAAGACAACCAGTCCTTTATTTTTGGTAGTTGCTTGTCCTGCTTCTTTGCTATAGGTGATCTCATCTCTTCATTGTATTCATAAGTGGGATCTGATGGATTGAACTTATTTATGTCCAGGATTATCCTTTCTCCTAGACTTTCATTTAAAAATGAATTAAGGGCTTTTGAACACCCTGGCTTGCTAGCTAGTTTCTTTCGAGCTAACTCCTTGGTGGTTCTTTCTTCTTTGGCCCAACTAAGTTCCCATGTGAAATCTTTGATCCCTTGTGCTGCCTCATTTGTGAAACCAGTCCTGGTATCAATATCATCCCAGAACCCATCCAAGGGTAATGGGTCTGAAGTCTCAGGGGTAGCTTTTTCTAATTCAAACTCTTCCCCTTTGTCATCAGTTCCATCATCAAAATTCCTAGTAGTTTTATCTCCTGGGTAGTACCTTCATCTGGAAAGTCCATCTGGGCTAAAGGTTTTTCCTTCCTTGTGCACCAAGGTGAACTGGAAATTTTGAATCTCAGAAACCCAGCAATTTATCATCGCATTTGGTAACTTT
>KQ962310.1:46363-78664 GCA_001563735.1 Leucoagaricus sp. SymC.cos | reverse complement strand
GTAAGGTCTTTGAGAATATGTGACTATAAAACTTGTGATAAACTCGGAAATTCAATACAAACTCTGGAAATGCTCTGACTGATAATACTACTATTCGCAAATGCTTTGAGAACTGGTCTAAGCTGCAGCTGGTGGCTTAAGATGATGCTTAGCTAGAAAAACTAATCTACTCCTGAATTTCCTAATAACTCTGCCTGATTTGGTCAACTGGACCTTGAATCACCTATGCAGTCACACAATGGGTGCTGGTACAATCGATTCCTTACTAGCTACTTAGCCCTGGTGCTTTGTAGCATTCCTTATGACACACTGGTTGAGTTATAGAATTCTCCTGAAGTTTCTTAATTTCCTAGCAGATATCTTTCTGCACTCTAAGTTGGTTTCTGTGAACCGAAGGTAATTGTTTATATCACTCAAAAATGCTAGATTGCGGACGTCACAACCCTATAGCACTCAGAGGCATGGATTTCCTTGCTTTCCCTTTGCTACAGGGCTTCTTTTATATTGTTTTTGTAGATACAGAAAAGGAAAGTACTTGGAAGACTTCCAGTATTACAAATACCTATTAGAGTACAAATATGACAAACAGATAATCGGAAAATGGTATAGGTAGTCTCTATTGTGGATTGCCGAACAGACAATCTGGACGGATAAGAAGTTTTCCTGAGTGCTCATAGGTGTAGCTAGGGAGCTACAGATAGTTTCCTTTTTCATAAGCTCAAATATTCCTTTATCCATGATTTTCCTGTGGAGTGCTCAGTCAGCTTCATAGTATCGCACTGCCTTCAATATAGTTTCTTATCAAGCAGCAGCTTGGCTGATGCACTTCCTGTAGCTAGATCACACAGATGGGATGGTAATTTCCTCAGCACGGTACTTTGTACCTTGGACCTTCTGATCTGGTTGAGACCCTTCCTTCAACTATCTTTAGCTCAGTCGGAACCGTTCTTGGCGTGGAACTCCTATAACTTCCTAAAATGGTTCTATTGTGATGGTGGTGTTGCAAGGTTGAGGGTTCAAATCCCTGCTCGGTACACAGTAGTGGGCAGCTGTACTAGGTGGCCAGTCTCACCTGCCATGCCAGTTGACCTAAGTACCTCTTGTATTGTAGCTATATAGCTATACTGTTATAGTAGTCTCATGGTAGTTCCTTAGGGACTAAGTATTAGTTTCTTATTTAATACTAAGTGTATATTCATGAAAATCAAGTAAATTCATGTTTATTCTTGATTTCTGCATAATATCAGGTCTTCTCTTTGAGTTCTTCAATTGGAGTCATCAGAGTGAGGAATATTCTCTTGATGTGTCTCTCTATGTTGAATATCTCATTGCAAAGTTCCTGTCCATTTCGCAGTGTGATCAAGTAAGAGGAACCTTTGACATATCTTGAGATGGTGACAGGGGAGTTCACTATTGTCCATGTCTTTATAGATTTGGAGGGCATCATTATAGGCAGCCATTGCACTACATCATTGATGTAATGCAGTAAGGAGGTTCTCCCAGAAGGTGTTGACCAAGGTAGCCATTTGCGGATTATCATTATGATAGGTGAACATTGTGGAGGCAATTTCTCAAGCATGTTTAATGCTCTGAAAGACCCTGGTCTATATCTCAGTTGTGGTGGAGGGAGAGGGCAGTGAGAAGTGGTAGGGGCTTTGAGCTCAAAGGTCATGAAGAGTGGGGGTTGTGGTGTGTTGGTTGGAACTGGTGGTGTTGGTTGGTTGTCCAGTTGGTACATTGTTTGGAGGCTGGGGAGTGGTGGCATAAATGCAGGAGGGAATATCAGAGGTAGTTGTGTCACAGTCAAGGTCAGAGTTGGGATTGGACTGGTGATCCATTTGTTCAGAATGTTGTTGTTCATATTCTTGTTCATCATTGGAGTACCATTCAATATCAGGGTGGAAGAAGGAGAGCATGTCAAGGTGTGTCCAGGGTTGGAGTTCATTGGCAGATAGCATGGATGGGGAATGCAAAAGGTGTAGAAGGCTATGATGAGAGTGGGATGTTTGATATTGTTGGAAGAGGGGAAGGGGAATGAGAAGCTTTTTATCTTCTCTTGGTGCAGGTACTTTGCTTGGTTGGCTTAAAGCAGGTTCCTGCATTGTCCTGGGGTAATTTATTTGCAGCTTTATACTTCCTGAGTAGTTCTCCTGAGTATTTGAGGTTGTCCTCCCATTCCCAAGTATCATCAGAAGGGGAATAACCTTTCCACCTAATTAGGTACTTCATACCCTGTAGTGTAGGTTGATGCTTGATAATCTTCTCAACTTCGTATTCTTCAAAACCATCTATGAGGTCTGGTGGCAGGTCAAAGAAGTTCAGGCTGTGTTGTGGCATTTCCTTATAAGGAGTGAGAAGAGAAGCATGGAACCAGTTGTGGATCTTCCATGTGGTTGGTAGGTCGTGAGCTGCTAGGGCAAGCTGGTGGGATTGCTGTAGTTGCTTAAGACATTTGTCTACAGCAGGTACTGTGGTTGGTTCTGTAGTAGGGTAGGTTCTGGGGTTGTAGCCATAGAGCAATTCAAAGGGAGTGTGTTTTTGTCCAGTATGGCACTGTGAGTTGTGAATGAATTCTACAGTTGGCAACATCTTTTTCCATTTTTGGAGGTCTCTGTTGCAGTAGATGGGGAGGTATTTTTGGATTTCCTGATTAAAGCATTCTGTGGTTCCATCTGTTTGAGGGTGAAAGGCAGTAGAGAGAGTTTTTTTATTTTTTATTTTTAAATCATCAATTTATTATGCAGTGCTCGATCGCAGTCTGCACCCAGCCTAGTATATACCAGATTGCAGAGAAGTTTCACCCCATTCTCTGGATTATATCATTACCTAGCTAGGAAAAACACAAACACAAAAACAAAACAAAAGACAGAAGATGCTGGAGCATCAGAAAAAATAACGAAACAGCCAGAGACACCTGGAAACAGCTGTACTATCCCAGTAATTAGACAAAACCAATCTTGTCCAAAATTCAAATGTCCTGATTAGAAAAATCGGGGTGGTGGTATACAGTGCAAAGGCACATGCTCAAAGGAGCAGATATGAGCCATCAATGGGAGGGAAGGTGGTGGGGGGAATAGGAGGTTGTGCTTCCTAAAGCATAATGCCCAAAGGCAGATGATCATCATTTGTCCAATTGATAAAAGGGGGCTACAAGTGCTTGCTCAAGGCACAAGTCACCCCACAGTAAGCATTCTCATCTACTCAATTCCTCATTGACTATAGGATAAATAAGACAACCATTGAGTGGGTGAGCAGCCTGCCTGGCAATTGCTGAAAGGATATTAAAGGATGCAAAAGCCTGAGTATAAGTGTCTGAATTCCAAACATAAGAAAACAGGGCAGAGGGGTGGCTGAAGAGCAGCCCAATGGGGGAACTATGAACTGTTTCCAGTAGAGGACTTCTATGCAACTAGTGTACAGAAGGAGGGAGATGAGCAGGATGGAGGGGGAACCATGAAAGCGAGCCCAAAGGGGCAAATATGAGTGCCATAGCACAGGAGGAGCACCGAAGTGCAAGGGAGGGAGTAAGATGTTTGCAGACCAAATGGCAAAAATTGCTCAAGTGGCTGCATATTGAGTGTTGTGGATAATGTTGCAACATGGATGAAACAGGGGGAAGAACCACAGATGATGTTGCAGCACAGTAAAGGCATGGTAAATGCATGTATTTGGCTAAGATGAGTTCCATGCACTGAGCACATGGAACAGGGAGGAAGAGAGTGTGAGCTAGCAGCAAGTTGGGCACTGCTAGTGGAAGAGGCATCATCAATATCCAGGGAGCCTGTAGAATCCTGAAATTGGGGTGGTAGGATTCAGAAGAGGGGTGTAAGTGAAGCCATAGCAAGTGCTTGAGAAGGCTTGCAGGATCAGAGGACCAGCTGCAAGAGAGAGTACACTACTGAAGCAGCATTGGATAGAGGAGAGGACTACCAGGATCTAGGGACCAGCTAATAGCCATAGGGGACTCCAAAGGGGGGGATCAGGATGACACCACTGAGGTGATGCTGCTGTGGGGACCAGCCAGCTTCAGAGGTTGGAGAAAGAGAGTGATGATGACCTGAAGGTCATTGCAAAGTGTTGCCAAGGTGAAAACATTGACAGAAGAGCCTGAAGGCATTCGAGCATTGCTTGAGATGACCTACCCAACTACATCCCAAAAGGGAAGGTGGTGGTTGAAGGTCAAGAAGGGATTGGAGTAGAGAGAGCTTGCTCAATACCAATTGCTTTGGTGAGGCCTTTCATGAAGTGTGAAGAAAAATGGGGGTCACGATCACTGATGATCTTTTTGGGAATTCCATAGCATGCAAATACTTTTTTGTCAAGTAAATCTGCAATTTTCTCAGAGTTGGCTGTCTTAGATGTTGGTATGAGAATTACCCCTTTTGTAAGACTGTGGTCCACCACAGATAATATACTATCATAGCCATCAACTGGGGGTAGGTTGGTGATGAGATCCATGGAAATTTGGGTAAAGGGGGCAGTGGAGCATGGGGTGGTGATAGGCATAGGGGGTGGTTTGGTGGGATGATGGTTAATTTTGAATTGCTGGCATTTACCACATCCATTGACATAGTTAACAACAAAGGATTTCATTCTGGGCCTGTAGACAAATGATTGGAGTTTTTGAAGTGTTTCAGCTATCCCGGGGTGTCCAGCAGTTGGAATGTCATGACAATGTTGTATGAGTTGGCGTTTGATGACAAGGTTATTAGGAATAGATAATTTGCCATTTACATGGGGCAGTCCTTCAAAACCTGGGGATTTACAAATGAGAGTGGTTGTTGCATTGTTGATGATGTTTAATTCTTCTTTTCCAAAGAATTTGTTGGGGAGTGCTGTAACATTATGATTATCTTTATCTGTTGGTTCATAGTCAGGACAATGGGATAAAGCATTGGTGGGTCCATTCTTTTGTCTGGCAATATGCTTGATTTCAAGGTCAAATCTGGAGAGGTATTGGGTCCAGCATGCTTGTCGTCAGCTGAGATCTTGGGGTTTTCTCCATCTTTTCAGATTTTTGTGGTCTGACCAGATGATAGTTTTATGAGGGGATCCTTTGATGTAGTGTCTCCATTCTTTGAGAGCACAGATAATGGCGAAAAATTCTTGTTTAGAGCAATGATAATTGCATTCTGTGGCAGTGAATGATTTAGAAAGGTTTAAGCTTTCTGAAGATCACTCTCGCCCTTGTGGGTCTGCATGTCTGCAGACTTGCGAGCATGTTTTGACCAAGTGTTCCAACTTTGGTAATCTGTGGCCCTTCCCAAAGTGTTGGGAGGAGCTCATTAATTTCTGCAAGGAGAACTCTAGGGTGTTCTCCTTTGTGCACCTGCCTGCAGGATGACAATGGTGCAGCTACATTTCAGTGGTTGCTGGGTTCTCTGGAGGCCTTTGGGCTCTTGGGGGGTCTGGCATTGGCAGCTGATGGGGGCTGTACTAGTTTTGCTTTAGTGTCTTAGGTCTACAGTGGGCAGCCTGGGGCATGAGGGCTTCTACCTGTTCTTCGTCCACCTCTGGGTGTAGGGAGGACCTATCTTCAGTGTAGGCTGCTATGTTCAGCTGAGCTGTGGGGAACTTTGGTCTTTCATAGATTATTGTAGATACCTATGTGTATTTGCAACTGGACTGCTACCATACACTGGTATATAAATTTATGATTTTAAAAATATATATATATATATATTTAGAAAGATAGGCAATGGGATGTTTGACACTATTATTGTCTTTTTGCAGAAGGATAGCTCCTGATGTGAATTGTGATGCATCACATTTGATTTCAAAGGGTTTTGCATAGTCAGGCATGAGCAATACAGGTTCTTTGAGGAATTTTTCTTTTAATTGGATGATTGCCATATTGCATTCTGGGGTCCAAATAAAAGGTTTATTTTTGCTCATGAGTGCATTGAGGCATCATGCATGGTCAGCATATTGATGAATGAATCTTTGATAGAAGTTGCAGAATCTGATGAATTTTCGGACATCTCAGATACATTTGGGTGTAGGCCAATCTTTAATCCCTTTTAGTTTTGTGGGATCCATGGATACAGAGTCTGGTTTGATGATAATGCCAAGGTTTGTTGTTCGAATTCACATTTTTCAGTCTTCAAGTAGAGATCATTATCTTGAAGTATTTTTAGAACTTTGTGAGTGATCCATTGAAGTTCTTTTTTTGTCTTGGCATAGATTAATATATCATCTAAATAGACAATTACAACACCTTGATTAATGAGTGACTGGAACAATGAATCCATCATTGATTGGAATGCAGCAGGAGAGTTGCACATTCTGAAGAACATGGCAGTGGGTTCAAATAAGCCCTTACATGTTTTGAAGATGGCTTTCCATATGTCCTGAGGGCGTATCCTGACATTATTATATTCAAAGCATACATCAAGTTTGGTGAAGTATTTGGTGCCTTTGAGTTTGTTGAGGATTTGGGATATAAGGGGAATAGGATAAGTGTTTTTGACAGTGTGTTCATTAAGGTATTGGTAGTCTTGACAGGGTTGTAGTTTTCCATCTTTCTTTGCAACAAAAAAGAAAGGGGATGCCATGGGAGATTTAGAGGGTTTAATGTAGCCTTTATTGAGATTTTCTTTGAGAAAGGTATTGAGTTCCTGTTCTTCTTTGAAGGATAGTTGGTATGATTTCATCAAAATGGGGCAGAAGGAGGGTTTGGTCTCGATTTTGTGATCCCAAGAATGAGGTGGGGGATATTGTTCTGAGGCTTTCTTATTGAATATGTTTAAGAAGTCATAGTATTTGTGGGAAACAGCTTTCCTTGGGTTGTCTTGTCTCTTTGCTTTGAACTGCTGATCAAGGAATATGGAGGCAGAAGTTTTGAAATTGATTTCTTCGAAATCTTGTCTGGTAGGTTTGAGATAAGACAAGTTGTTAATTTCGATAGGGTAGTTATCTTCTTGCATTGAATTAACAAGTTCTTGAAATTGTTTTTGTTTCCAAGGGTGTTGTCTCCATTGTAGGGTACCATTTTCCCAATCTATGTCTGGATTGTGTTTCTGGAGCCATGGGATGCCTAGAATCATATGGGGGCATCCTGGACTGATAATCTTGGGTTTGATATCCATATTGATTCCATCAACAGTAATGGTGAGTGGACAATAATGAGTGGCTGTTCCTTGTTAGTTGGTCATACTATCAGCATTTCCTATAGAGACAGGGGATTTGAGAGGGCAAAGGAGTGGTTCTAAATTATGAAGTTCAATCATTTGGGGATTGATGAAATTTCCTGAAGCACCAGAATTGAGGAGGGCCAGAATTTCCACATTTCCCTTAGAGTTCAAATCCATGTTAAGACAACAAGGAAGATGTATTACTTGACTGGGTGACTTGTGGAGTTGTACATCATTTATAGAATGTCCTGCATTTTTAAGTGGAAGAGAACTAGAAGGTGAAAGAGGAGAGCTTGACATGGACTGTGCAAGTCTCCTTAGGCAAAATCCTTGATATTCTGAATATCTTGATGGGAAATTGAATCAATTGAATTGATTTCTTCATAAATTTCTTTGACTTTGCTTTCTTCAGCATCATTGACAAGTTCTTGTATGCCTAGCATTTTCTTTTTGCTGAGGCAATGTTTTCCTTGTTTGTTATGAGAGGTTGCATTCCTGGGGAGATTGTGGGAAAATTTGGGTCATAGGGATGTATTGGACAATGAAGAAATTTGTGGGCTGATCCTGGAGGATAAGGATGGTTGTAGGACTTCTCATAGGAGACATTTGGCTGCTTGGTGTCCTTGTTTGTGACAACAGAAGCAACTTCCTGAGTTCCAGTTGCATTTCTGTTTGTCTGTGAATATGGCATTGAGGTGTTCTTGTACCAGCTGTTTGGTGACAGCTTTGACTTGTTCTTGGAAAGTCAATTCATTGTCTTCTGATTCTGAGTTGACATTTTGGTCAAGAAATGTTTTGTTCACTTCCAGATGGATGTTGTTGATCCTTTCTGTGATAGCATTGATGTCCATTGCCATAGGGTCTTTCTGTGGCAGTGAGGAGTGAGGCAGAAGGCTCAGTCTATAAATTGGAGTCAAAAAATTTGACAATTTATGTTTTTGATGTTGGCCTGTTTGGTGTCCTCTGGAATGTCCAGCATTTCTCACAAGATAGCTTTCTTCCATCTTAGCAACTTGAGCCTGTGCTTGGGCAGTGGTGATCCAAGCATCAAGGGTGTTTGCAGGGTTCTGTGAGATGGTTTTATATGCAATTTTGGGGTGGAGCCCATTCTTGAAATGGTAGACTTTTCCATGTCTCCTGTGATTCCAGTCTGTGTGACCAAGGAGTGGAATTTGGAGATGTAGACTTCGATGTCTCAGTTTCCTTGTGAAAACATCAAGAGATGGTCAAGGGCATTGGCTTGAGTGCTAGCCAGTTGGTATGAGGTGTCCATTTCTGTCCAGAATGTATTATAGGTTGTGGGTGTGAAACCTGCAGCTGTAGTTGAATTGATCTTGATATAAGTGGATTTCCATGATGCTGCTGGTCCATCCATGTATGATAGGATCCATGGAATGGCAATTGTATTGTCAATATTGCCAGCAGCATTATTAAATAGTGTGGCATTTTCTGAGATGTAGAGCTTGATGGCTTCTTTCCATCATTGGTAATCTTTTGGGTTACCAAGGAATATTGGTGGAGTGTTGAATTTAGGTTGTTTTGGAGTCATTGTTGCCGTGTTGGGTATGTTGGTTGTGGGTGTATTAGGTTATGGGTTTGGAGGTGGCACATATGGAGTTTGAGTTGGATTCCTGATGGGTGGCAGAGGTGAGGTTCAGAGTGTTTTAGACAGGTTTGAAGTGCAACCTGTAGGTTGTGGCAGAAATGAGGGAAGGGTAGATTGTCTGGAGTCTGACAGTAATCTGGAGGTGGGGTTGAGGGTAGATTCTCTGGTTTCAAGGGCCTCATATACAGAAAGTTCAAATGGGTTGAGTGGGTTTTTATGAGATTGGAGTCTGAGGTTGTAGAGTCTTGTTTGTACTGTCTCAAGATCGAGTTTTGTAATGTTGTAGAGTTCGTCTGCAACAAATGATCATCATTGGAGTAGAAACTCATAGAGGGTTGATTCAAGGTTATTAAGGGGATTGTTGACTGATTTGTTGTCATAGAAGGAGATAGTGTTGTTGAGCTGGGCAATGTCTTGTTGTTGTGTCTTTGCTTTAGCTTGTTCAAGTCTCTCTTCTTCAACTGGGGTGAGTCTTTCAAGTTGTGTTTGAGATAGGGTGGTCTCAGTTGACTCTGAAGTTTGTCTTCCTTTTCCTTTACTTGAGGAAGCAATTGTGGGTGGGTCTGAGGAGGGTAAGGTGCCTGGGAGTTTAGGTGAGGCTTCTGGAGAGGGTGAAGCAGTGTGAGTGGTTGATTCAGTAGCAGTTTCTCCTGATGATGAACTGGGTAGGAGAGAATTCTTTTGATGTTCTCTGGCTTCTTTTCTTTGTTCAGAAGTAGAGGGGTAGGGAGCTCCAGAGGAGGTGGAGCATGTAAGTGATAAGGGTTCAGGTTGAGGTGGTATTGTGAAGCAAGACGTGCAGCATCTAGATGATTGAATGGTATAGAGTTGGAGGTTGAGGTAGTTGTCCAAGAAGATGAGGAGGAGTTAGAATGGGTAAAGAAGGCAATAATAGAAGAATAAAGGGATTTGGAATAGTGGATTCAGTTTGAATAAGTCAGTGACCTCAGTTTGACTTCTTCTACAGTGACACGCAGGGTGTGTAGGACAACAGAGACTTAGCAGAGGTGTGTTGAATTATCAACTCTTGTTAACATCCTGAACTAGATGGTCATTGTTAAAGGTTGGATGGACCCTCTTGTAAAACAAGGATAATGTGGAGCATCTAGCAACTGTGGCATAGAGTCCACTTGTGATCAGGAGCCTAGCAATAGAGTGTAGAGCTGATTGGTGCAGGGAACCTAGCAATAAGAGCATAGAGCCTGTGGTATAGGGTTGCCTAGTGATAAAGCATAGAGCCCTATGGAGTCCAAGATATGATGCACACAAGGGTTTGCAAAGGAAGTTATATACTTATGTTATTGCTACCCAGCCGATCCATAGGAATCAGTGGGCCTTGCCACACACTTAACTGACAAGGGTCTGGCATTAAGTAGGGCATAACATGCAAAGGTAAGCATGCAGCATACACACTAGAACACTTATACACAAGCTAACACAAGCAGAGTTTAGGGGAGCAACTGATAAGAGCTCAACTAGAGATATTCGCATAAGAGGTTTATACACAATATAAACTAGTATATAACTTGGGGTTATACTACTAATACATTGGGCTTTATATACAAGTTCTATTCTACCATCTATAGACAATGACTTGGTCTAGAGAGTGGGTAAGAACTACTACTGGTGCAGAACAGAGCTACAGGACAAGAGGTGCAGTTAAGAGTCAATACTCAACATGGTCAGGCACCAAGAAATGCAAAGGGAGGATACATACTACATATCTGGAAGGGATCTGTGATAAATATAGGGATGGATCAGAAATAGAAGTATGAGTCGAACATAGAGTCATTAGAAGGAAAAATAGGCATGTCTGGATCAAAGATGATGTCACCATCTGAATATGGGAATGAAGTCCTGTTGATCATAACATGAGGGGTAGGATGACAACAGAAAGATTTGGGTGGTAGGCCACTAGGAGGATTAGGGGTTTGTCAGAGAGTAGAGAAAGAGTTGCAATGAGGGGTGATGGTTGAGGGACCAACTTGGTGAGCACATTTAGTGAAATGAGGTGGAGAGGGATATACATGAACACAAGTGTTGGTCATGATGGAAAGAAATGGAAAGCAACAGCAAAACAATTAGTCTAATAATACTGTTATGTTGCAAATCAGCAATAGGAGAATTTGGCAACCAGTGGAGTGAGGGAGGTGGACCTTTGGCTTCAACTTATGTGTTGTGCCATTTTGCTGCTGCAGGTCCAAATTTTGGAGATAGGAGAGGAGAAAGATAGTTGGAGACAATGAGGAGATAGTGTGAATAACTTGAATAACTCGGAATAACTCAATTATCAGACTGAAGAATACACCCATGTAATTTACTGCTAATATACTCAGAGATAGTAATAAAACAGGAAGGCATTCAACAGAGGACTACATGATGTGTATGAGCATGTGATGAAGAAAAGTGGAGAGTCAGTGGAGTAAAAGGATGTGAAGTGAAATAATAATAAAAATAAGTTATCAGTGATGATCAGCAATCATGGTGATGTCAGGCTGTAACAATGTGTTACTACTGGTGGCATTTCAAGTGCTTTCTTCTGTCTAATATGACACAGGTGACAGGTTTGAACATACCATGCTATGTCAATTTCAAGACCAGACCACCAGAACCTATGACTTATCATTTGTGTAGTCATATAGACACCCCTGTGTCCTAATCTATCATGACATTCTTTCATGATTGACATGCAATGTTCTGGTTCTATCACAAGTTGAGGTTATTTATCTGCTACTCTGCACTTATATATTTTTCCATCATCATCAAGCCAGAAGTGGAATGCAGCTTGAAGAAACTTTGCCCTTTCAGGATCCAGCTTTGAGAAGCTATCTAACTTAGGACTAGTAGTTAACCATTCTCTGATTTTCTCAAGACATTTTTCTTGCTCAAGAATATCTGAAGATCTTCTACCTCCATCATATTGTACATCCTCCTCTTTGCTCTGATGACTTCACACACTGGTTTCTAATTCTTCTACATCTTCTAAAAACTGTTTTACAGTTCCTGGAATGTCTGCATGCTCACTAATTTGGTGACACTCTTGTTGTTCTAACTCAAATAAATATATCACTGCATCTAAATCTAATTGAAACTCAGGCATATTCTTGAATACACTTTGGAGGAAGCCTGTTTGGTTATCAATCTAATCAATGAAGGCTTCTAGAGAAAGGGGATCTTTGTCATCACAATTTTCCTTAATGACTTCAAGATCTTCTCCATTATCTTCAGATCTATCATCAAATCTTCTCTCAATGAGATCTCTTAGATATCATTTCCTTCTTGAGAGTCTATCAGGACTGAATGTCTTTTCTTTCTTATGTATTAAGGTAAATTGGAAGCTTGTTCTGATGTAATCAACCCAACAGTTAATTGTAGCACTAGGCATCTTACTAGGATTGTTTAACATTCTTGATAAGTACTTAGCATCAGTTTCTACCACCAAATTTTGACATCCTCATAACAAATATGTTTCTTCTTCTAATGCCATTCTTAGTCCACATAGCTCATGCTTGGGCTGAGAATAACATTGTTGTCTTTTATCTATTAATATTGAGTTAAACTTGATATAATGAATTTTCTTAGATTCTGCCTCATTGTGCTGGTACATGTAGTATCTCACAGCTCTCCATGAGGTGTCTACTGCTAAGACAATTGGCTGATCACAGAGAAACTGAGGATTTCGGGTATAAAACTATTTCTTAATCAGCTCCTTGAGTTGTATCTGCACTGCAATTTGTTCTGTCCCCCACTCAAATATAACATCTTTTTTACACATATTGTAGAGAGGTGCAGCTATAGTAACAAAGTTAGAAATATGATTCCTACATTGTACTGCTGTTTCCAAGAATGCATGCACATTGGTAGAGTTCTTGCAGGTTTCCCAATATAAGATCTTGCCAATAGTATCTGTATTAGGATGTCTTTCCTTATATGAACATTCAAACCCTACAATTGTGATTTGATCTGCAATTATAGTAGTTTTTGGTCCAGAGAAAGTTCTTCCAGTATATTTCATTCTTGTAAGAATTTAATTAACAGTGTTAAGATCTTTCCATATAAACCTCCTGATTTCTGGGTTTGTAGAGATAACTTTACATGTTCCATCCTCATGTTCATATCTACTAGCTGGTCCTTGAATAGGCACATTATCTATATATGGTAATGTATACTCAGATATTTCATCACAAAGAATACAAGTTACATCTTTATGAAAAATAGGTACTGAGTTTGTCCATCTCATTGGTAAGGTCACCAGTTGCATAGCACCAAATGGTGTTTGGAATATTGTTAGGTCATGCAATGACTCTGCTAGCATGTGCTCATCCTATCCAACATACAAATCTAAAATACCATTACAGGCCCTTTCTGCAAAGTGCATAGTGAGCTCTTCAGTTGTAGGTGGTAATCCTGAGTGTGCAATCATGACTCTGTTCAATGGCTCAAGACTGTGTACTAGTCTGAGACTTTTGCCATCTTTTTTAAGCACACAAAACCATCTAGAGTGACATGACAAATTTGAGGGCTTGTATACCCCAGCTGCAATTTTCTTCTTAATAATTCTACACACCTCTTCATAAATAGCTGGAGAGATTCTTATTGATCACTCCACCCATGGTGTATGAGGCACAGTAGGAATATCTACTGGTGGAAAATATTCTTCTTTGAATTCCCCCCTCTCAGTATCATCCTATGCAAATGCTTTGTTCTGTTCTGCTATTAACCAGTATACCAGTTTTTGTTCTTTAGGCTATAAGAAATCTCCCCATGTACCTCATCTATCTTTTCCATGTGTTCTTTCATATACTTGCCTTTTGGCTGTGGAACAGGTGGATGGGTGGGTAACTATGGTAGATTCTTGAGAGGGTCACCAGTTATATTTCTAACTATACAAAATTTATCTGGCAACTCTCCTAGCACTGGTCATACTTTAAGTGCTACTGGTTTATATTTCTTCATCATGAAAGAAGATACTGGGTCTTGTTCATGGTCTTGTACTTCTAGAGACAGTACCTGTTCTACAGGTGACCTATTTTCTTCTAATTGCTTTCACAATTCAAGGAGAGTCCTCTTCTCTGGAATACCTTGTCCTTCAAAGCTTTTCAATAGGTAAAGTGTCTGTATCTCTTCATTATTTAGTTCTTGCACACTAGTTGGTCACACTTCACTAATGTGTAGTTTGTTATTCTCATCTAATGAAATAATACAAGGAACCTCTCCTTCTGGTATCTTCATGAAATTATTGAGGTCTCCTAAAAATTTACTTCTTGTGCATGAGATAAGTATCCTCATGGATAAGTTGAAAGTGATGCATGCTCTCCAGTATTGGGGTCAGTGATACTAATAAACTGATGTCTCTGTGGAGTTTGCAATTCGACTTTCTGTAATCACATTGAAAAGTCTACCTAGTAAAACTCTGTAAGGTGCTTGTTCTATTATTATTCTTATTTTTTTTTAAACTCATAAATTTGTAATGTGGTGTGCGATAGCAGTCCATGCCCAGGTTATAGATGCCTGGGAACTGTTATAGAATACATGTAGCCATACCATACTGACTAGATCAGAAAACAGAAAACCTGAAAGAGCGTACGTATAGTCCAACTTCAGCACTTCGCCCCTCCAGCCACAGGCCGAACAGCACTGCTAGATCGAAACAAGAGAGAAGGGATCAGCAGTTTTGCTGATGTCAGAAAGCTCCCCTATCCCGATGCTCATCCTCCTGCCTCTGAGAAATCGCACCAGTCGCAGCCATCCACTCCTGCCAGTTGCAATTAGCACATTGCACCAACCACTCCCAGTTGAAACAGCACTGCCAGTATGGGCACCTTCGGTCACTTGCACTGTGCTCCCCACTACAGTTCACACAGTGGGCAGTGTGAGGGCATGGGGCTCCCTCGATCGTAGCCAGCACAGGGGGGTTGGCTGTGGGGTTACCATGACAACAACCAGTGAGAGAGTGATGGTTGGCCTCAGAATGAGGACCAGCACACTGCAGGCAACGAGGCGCTTGAGACTTGCAGGCGTGGGTAGAGTGGCCCCAGCGCCAGCAGCGCTGGCACATGGAGACACCAGCATGGGACTGGGCAGGCTGCACAGGACATGAGGCCAGGCCGAATTGAAATGAAGAATTAATCAGGCACCTGGCAACAGCACCTGACTGAGAATTGACGACGTCAAATCAGACTGTAGCCAAGTCCAAGTGCCAGGAGTTTTGCATAACCCAAGGAGAGTTAGCGAGGACAAACGATGAGGCCATGTGGGATTGCCCCATGACCTCCTTGACATAACCTGAATCTATGAAATCCATAGACCCTGGGTGGAAATAGGGAATGTCCATGTTGCCCCATGACCTCCTTGACATAACCTGAATCTATGAAATCCATAGACCCCGGGTGGAAATAGGGAATGTCCATGATCTTAAGATAAGACCGGGATGTGGGGAGAGCAGCTTGAACCTCATGGCCCAGGTGCTGATGGATAGTGGCAGCAACTGCCTGGATCTCTTCAGGCAATGTGACTTGGGAAGTAAGGAGGGAAATCTCCCCGTAAGTGGCGACACAAGAGTCAACCCAAAGATTGACCTTGGCCACAGATCAGTTGGTGACACCAACCAGAGATGGGAAAGAGGAGGCAGCAGGGACTGGCTTGCACTTGACTAGAACTTGTCACCAGGAAGGGCCAGCGATGGTAGTCTTGAGCTTCCTGCATGAAGGCAGGGGTGGAACAAAGGCCTGATGCATCGCAATGATGCAATCAGACGGAATATTGGGCATGGTCTTGGCCAGATTGACCAAGGCTGTGATGTCACAAACAGTATCCACATATGACCTCTTGGAGGCCAGAGCAGATGAAGGAGAAGGAGGGCACCTGGCAGACCTAGGCAGCCTAGGAGGGGGAGCAGGGCGGGGAGCTGAGGGGCGAGCAGTGGCCTCTGAGGGAGGTGCATGCATGGACAGAGGAGGCACTGGGGCAGCTGAGTCAGCTGAACTGTGGGTGGTTTGGGGGTCAGGAGGTGGCCAGGGGACTAGGGAAGTCATAACCATACTGAGGCTATGACTCCCTGGAAGAGGGGTGGGGAAGATAGTGTTCTGTCATCCCTTAGCATAAAAACCACTCACCAAAGCAGCAAGCAATTGACCAAGAAGTGCCTTGTCAGTCCTAACAGCCCAGGGCTGATCACTCCAGGAGCCAAGCGACACAGCAATATCATTGAGAGCTCCAATAAGATGTTTAGAGTTGTCAGCGGAAGGGATGTCTTTGCCCAGTGGGACCATGCTAGGACAAGGAGTAGGACAAGGAGCAGGGGAGGGCATGAAAACCAGCCCCAGTTCAGTGCCAGTGGGAACCTTGTAAGATGCAGGGATAAGAGTACCCCCAGGAACCTGGATAGACGAAGAGGGTGGAGGGGCCACCCTCAGGGCATGAGGTGTGAGGCCTGCCTGAGAGGCTCTCCTGCGAGCACGATGACCCAGAAATGGGCCAGTGGGCATAGGTGATTCAGGCTCAGAGGGAGCCAGGATAGAGGGGGACAACATCCTTGAGTCTTTCACCCCAGCAGTTGCAATCTCCATATCGAAACCAGCATCTCCAGCCCATGAGAGATGCAATGAGCCAGCCTGACTACCACTGGGATCGTCAGCCATAGCATACAAAATGTATTAGAAAATGCGAATAAATCGATGATCGAAGTACATGGGAAAGAGGGCTTGGTGCTTGTTCCATTACATGCACTTGGAGATGTATGGTTGCATTCCCAAAAGTAAAAGGTATATTCTTTGCTAGACCACAGATTTTTGTAATCTGTCTATTTGCACTTTGCATATTAATGGTTAGCTCAGGATCCCAGATGATTCTACATGTGCTCACTGCTTCACAAGACATGAATATGATTTGTGATCCACTATCCAATAGTGCTTCCTCTTTGCACACTTTATTTATTAATGCTAGTATTACTCTGAGCATGGCCATGTCTCTAGCTGCATTTACTTCCTCTAGAGATATAGTAAACATCTGACATTCATGCTCTGCTGGTGACAACTTCTCTAGGTACCATAGCACTGTGTCATTAACTTGCCAAGTCTGAAGATATTGTCCCATTGGATCCCAAGTTTCATTACAGACTTTCACTGGTGCTTCAAGGAAGTTAACTGCCACATACACAGGTGCTTTGCTAAGTTGTTCTTCTAGTTCTAAGGATTCATCCCCTAGCATAAGTTTAGTCTCTGCTATTGGGACTCACTTCTTATGTAGAACTTCAATGAATTTGTCTCTAAGCTGTGGAGCTACTGCTAAAATTTCCTTAAGCAGTAGTAACACCCCTTGGTCTATTGCCTTTGAGAGAATATCATCTATATCCACTCCTGCTTGTATTTCTGCTTTGTGTCTATAGATTGGAGTATTTCTACTGTCTTTTATCTCAATTGTGGTTTTATTATATTTTGTGGATAAGGGTGGTACCTCTACTACCAGTTTGAGAGAGGGTACCCCTTGGTAAAGAAATTCTGATGTCTGTTTCTTGGGTTCTTCAGTGTGTGTGGCTATTCTAACTGGCTCTCAAAGTTGGTTTCTATCTATACTGCCCTCTGATTTCTGCACACTCTGTAAGTTATCCTTCTTAGCAAACACTGGTCTCTTCATTTTGCTATCTAGAAACCTGACCCAGACTTCTTGGTCATCTTTCCTTGGTTAAATATCTTTCCCAATTTTGCACATAATACATCTACATCTTCTTCTGACTCTGGTTCTGATTCTTCTCATGATTTACCCTTCACATTTAAACCCTGCATCATCACCTCCATGCTTTCAAGATGTCCTTGAAGTCATTCCATTTGTCTGACTTGGTACAGAGCTTGACTGAGATTTGTCTTGTTGTGAAAGTATTGAAACAGAGCCTGTGTCAGGCTTATCATCTTGTGGTAATTCTGGTGGCCCAAAGAACATGCTTGAGAGTGCTCACATATACACATTTCTTGTAGCATGGGAATTCCAGATCTATCTGCAAAATAAACATTCTCTCACACTTAATTAGACCACTCTTTTCATCTTGTACTTTTTCTGGACCCTCCATCCATCTATGTCCATTCTGGTCACAGTAATAGCAGGAACAATCAGCAGGTATAGGTATGTTCACACCCATCAGCTGCTGACAACTTGATGTTGGAGCTTGTTTTTTAGTATACATGCTCTTCAACAAATCAAAGTATCTTTGCATATTTCTCTGAGTAGTTAGGATGGAGGTTTTAAGTTCATTAATCTTGCCATGGATACATCAACATCTAACTTAGGCTCACTCCCATGGGCTGCCTGTTCATGCAAGATAGGCATGCACACTCTGGAGTCAGTTTCTATCTTGGGTTGAATAGATTTTGACTGTCCCTCAGATGCCTCTTGATAGGATTTTCCCAGTAATTCCATCTGTGTGGCCTTGCTAGCTAGATTGACTGTATGCTTTACTACTTCACTGAGCTTGAAGGGATCTTCTTGATGGCTCTTGCCATTTCAATCTACCTTCATTGTTCCAGTGATGCTTAAATAAGCTTGAAGTGTATCTTGGAATTCAGAGCCTAAAGTCTTGCTGAATAAGATCACTAATTCTTGATTATGTACCAAGGCTGGTAGTGCAAGACATTTGTCTGTCACTGTCATAAATTCTCTCTTAAATTCTAAGAGCCTGCTAAGTTGATGTATTGTTATTCCATCAAATCTTAGACATAATAATCAAAGGCTATTTACTGAACCTTCTTGTTCTGCAACCAGTTCAGGATATTCCTCTACTAGTCATTCAAGGAACTCTTTCCACTTTTTATCTGTGTACTCTGTCAAGTTCATCCACTGATCTTGAATGTTTGTGTCATTGTTCAGCATCATCAATCACTTTAGCCATTTCAAGAAAATGTTCTAGATGCTATAGGTAATCCCTAAGTGTGCACACACTGCCATCCCATTGAGGGGCACTGCTTGCAAAGAGTACAGGCATATGTGGAGTAGAAGAAGGCATGTTTTGTGAGTTCAAGTTTTGGTTCTGAGTACTAAGTGTTGTGGAACTGCCTGTTGGTTAGCTCTCTGTGTGCATTGGCATTGGAGTTCCTTCTGGTATAAAAGGTGATCTAGAGAGGTTGAATTGACCTGGGATATTTTGTCTAGGGTGAGCTGTTCTGTTTAGAAACAGATTTGGTTTATTGTCTCTAGGTAAACTTGCTACTGGTGTAGTTCTATGTGAACTGCACAAAGCTGCTAAGATTTGCTCTGGATTTGCAACTGGAGAAAGTACACCTGCTCTTTGAGAGGTTCTAGTACTTCTTCCTTTTGGCTCTATGTTTAGGCCATTCTGTTCTGGTTTGATGGGATCAGGATTAGATCTCTTTCTATTTTGCTGCTGAGATGTCTGCTTTGGAAAGCATAACATTGTAAGGTTAAAAGGAACAGAAATTGTGAATAAATCTCTTTACTGAAACTTCTCTCATGGTGGGCTCCAGATGAAGAGGTAAGGATTTATAATAAAATCACAAACTGCAGCTCATAATGCAGGTTCATGGGGAGATAAGTCAATAGAAAGGGGATTCAAATAGAAAACACAGAGAAAAAGAGAAAATGGAGTTATTAGAGTGTTAGGCTTGATTTTAATAAGTCAGGAGAGTGTTTGTAATAGAGAGCTTGCAGCATGAGACACTAATTGTTTTAACTTTGAGACTTGAGTTATCGAGCTACTAAAACCACTATAAGTGCCAAAGAATACAAGTTAATATGATCAGAATGTCCAAGCAGCTACACCTGATACTACAGATTACACTAAAACACCTCAAATGCACTAACTCAAACTGCATGATGTCTTTGAAGCTAATTTGTAGATGCAATACACAAGGAGTCAATCTTTATAATTGGGCTTGTAGTTCTCAACTTATTAAATCTGATGTTTATATGATATAGTTCTGGCTTATAATTCTCTACTACTGGTGCTCTGACCAAAGAAACTACTCAATTTACTTTTTAGCACATGCTTTAGATGATTGTTCTATACACAATCCTCAGAGCACAGCCATGGCAAGTGGGTTTCTTGCCTGACACATGTCTTAAGAGGCAGTTTATATATTAAAGAGTGAGTTAAAACAAATGCAAAGTTATGATGACATTATAATATAATTTGTAACAACTTGAAACATTAAACAAGTGTTATTTTAAGAACTGTCCAATTGGAATATCATGGAAAAACATGAGCATGCATCCATGTGAAATAGTTCTGTTATTCATTCTGTGATTGGCTCACTACAATAGCTGAATTTTATTCTAGTGGATCTGGCAAGTCATCTAGGGAGTTCTGCTAATCTTGGATTTCTCAAGATGTGCTTTTTGAAGCGCAGTAACCAAAAACAACATATTATTCTGAGTTTGTCAGATCATTCTACATCAGTATGTGCATGCAGTAAGAAGCTTCTTAAGGTTGTCTAGAGACCAGATTGTTAGCCCAAGTTAGAGGCCCAGAACTCATGACTGGTCATAGGATACACATTCTGACCACTGCTGCTAAGTCTTGATGTCATTCTATAGCTGTCACTACCTGTGATTGTTAGTTCAAGATACACATTTAATTATATTGTATATATGTTCTCAAAATTGTTACCACAGTGCACACTGACTCCTAAGAGATACATTCACTTTGCAAAGTATGCATGCTAGTGCTATGTAGTCTGTATTATTCTGAGAGATCATTGAATATTACTACTACTCTACACATAGTGTTACTTTGCACTGTAGTTGTGCCTTTTAAGGCTAATTGAAAATTCACTGTAACAGCACTATTACCAATTATTGGGTGTTGAGCAATTCTGCTGATTGGAAGTTGTTTCACAAGACTGCCCATCAAGCCAAATGGCACTTCTTTGATGCTCACATTGAGAAGATTGCTACTGAGAATCAAAGGCCATGAGATCTCATGGCCTAGGTCAAGCCTTGCTAGGTCCCACTGTGTAAAGCCATTTCACATCAGGGAGAGTCATGCCATGATATAGATGTCCTGTAGAGGGCATTCAATCAGATGTATAATACAGCCTCAGAACAGCCTTGTGACATCACTGTTTTGGAGGAACTTGCCCTGCTGCCTGAGCAGGACTGGGTCCCATTTTCTGCTCTGGAGGTGAAAGAGGTGCTTAGTACATGTTCTTCATATTCCTCCCCTGGTCCAGACCATGTTATGTGAATCTATTTGAAGAAAGTTCTCTCAGATGACATCATCCTCAGAAAGTTCCTGGCACTGGCTAACACCTGCCTTTTGGTGGGGTGTTGGCCATCTCATTTTAAGAAATCAGTTTCTGTGATTATACCTAAGCCTGGTAAACTTTTCTACTTGACTCCCAAGTAATTTAGGCTAATTGTTCTGCTTAATACACTTGGTAAATTGATTGAGAAGATGCTCTCTGCACATCTTCAATTTGACTGCATCAAGTTTGGTGTTTTTCATTCAAATCAGCTGGGTAGCATCTGACAGAGGTCAACCAAGGATGCTGGTTTATTCCTTACCCACCTGGTCAAGACTAGCTGGGCTAGGAGCCTCAAGATGAGCATTGTTGCTTTCAACATTGCTCAGTTCTTTCTATCTTTGAACCATGAGATGCTCATGGCTATCCTGTCATGGCAGAGATTTCTGGTGAATATTTATCAGTTCTTTGCTGTTTATCTCATAGAGAGAAGGACCCAGTACCTCTGGAATTCTTTTTCTTCCAGCTTTTATTCAGCAGATGTGGGAGTGGGGCAGAGGTTGGCCCTCTCCTCCATTCTCTCAGCTATTTATCTTGCACCTGTGCTTAAGATATTTGACCTGTGGGCCTTGCACCTTGAATGTGATGTTCTCTCTTATGTCAACAATGGTACTCTCATTGCTCAGGCCAGGGAACTGGCTGACAATCTTGTGTACCTTCACAGAGCATACAGGTTTATGTTTGAGCTTTTTGTGGCCTTTGGCCTTGTCCTTGAGCATGACAAGTCCAAAATCTTTTATTTTTCATGTCAGAAGGGGAATGGTAATCCCCCCATTCACCTGGAATATGCCCCATATACTGAAGATACATCTCTCCATCCCAAGCTATTTTGGTGATACTTGGGCTTCTATTTTGACAGGCAGCTCACTTTTTGTGAGCATGTTTGGTATTATTCTACCAAGGCTATCTCCACAGTGTGCACCATGGAGATGTTGGGAAATTTGCTGTGGGGTTTGTTCCTGAAGCAAAAGTATTTGCTTTACAGGTCATGTGTGGTGCCCATTGTCACATATAGTTTTTGTCTTTGGTATCATGGGCTTCATCCTCATAAAGCCCCTCCCACTGCTCTTAACAAAATGCAGCATTGTGCTGCTATTTGGATTACAGATGCTTTTTGCACCTTTCCCTCAGGTGGGGTTGAGGCCTTGGCTGGGCTCATTCCTGTCCACTTGCATCTTAAGAAGTTGAGGGCTCAGGCAGTGTACTGGGTCTTTACTCTGTCTTCGATGCATTCTACTCAGCAGTTGCTGGGTAGTTGTTGTTACCCTGGTACTGATCCTCATTGGTATCACTTTACCAGGCTTGGCTGCTTCTCTGAGAAGGTCAGGTCTGCTGTTATTGATACTCTCTCATATCTTTCCATTTCCATCACCCTGGAGACCTTCAAGCTGGATGCTTTAGAGGCTTGCCCAGATAGGCATCTTATGGATCACTTCAGTGATTGGGTACAGTTCATTGAGTTTGACTCTAAGAAAGAGGACATCAACATTCTTAGAGTTTTAATTGTAGAGCTCAAGCAGGCTATTGCATTAGATGACTGCATTGTGGCAGCCACTGATGCCTCAGTGGGGTGTAACAAGGTGTTCCAGGCTCTCTTGGCAGCCTGGGTTTAGTCTAATAGGGTGCCAGTCAGACAGTCTCATCAGGCTGCTGGCAGGGTGACAGCTCCTGATATGGAGCTTCATGCCATTTGGATGGGTGTCTTCTCTGCATGTGTGTAGGAGGGCACTCATCATGTTGTTTTGTTCACTGATCACTCTGCTTCAGTGAAGAGGGTGGTGGATCTCTGTGTCAGCAGTGGGCAGGCTCAGGCCCTGCTTGTCTGTCATTATCTTGCAAAGTGGCTTGAGGAAGACCTCTCTCACACCTTTGCCTTCATACAGGTTTGCTCCTCCCTGGAGTGGCCATTGAATCACATGGTCCATCACTATGTGATGGACCCAATATACAAAGTTACTGTAAGAGCTTTGCCCTTCACAACTCTTAATTATCTAAGAATGGCTGAGGCTCAGGCCTGTTGCAATGAGTGGACTAGGCAGTTCACTTCATCAAGCTCCTCTGGGAGAGACCTTTTGCACCTCACTGATATGGGGGGTAAATGTATGACACCCACTTACCTCTCTGGAGGCATATGGCTTAAGCATTTGCATGATTCTCTGCTTTGTGCTTATGTGTGTAGAGCAGTTCTCAAACATGCACCTATTGGGGAGTTTAGATGCCAGTTTAAGCTCTCTGCTGATCATTCCAAACTCATGAGCATATCTTGACTGAATGTACCTACTTCAGTGGGACCTGGTACTTTCCAAAGTGTTGGAAAGAACTGGTTGATTTCTGTAAGGAGAACTCTAGGATGTTCTCCTTTGTGCACCTTCCTGAAGGATAACAATAGCATGGCCACTCTTTAGTGGTCACTGGGTTCTCTGGGTGCCTTTGAGTTCTTAGGGAGTCTAGCATTGGCTGCTGATGGGGGCTGTGCTAGCTTCACTTTGGTGTCCTGTGTTCACTTATAGTAGTGTGGGGGGCAAAGGCCTCTACCTGCTCATTGTCCACCTCTGGGTGTAGAGTGAGCTTATCTTTCAGTATAGGCTGCTATGTCCAGCTGAGCTGTGAGGGATTTTCAGGTCTCTCATAGGGTAATTGTAGTGTACTATTGTAGTCATTACAACTGGACTACTTCTGCACACTGATATATAAATTTTTGAGCTAAAAAAAAAAGAAAAAAGAAAAAGAAGAGTAGAGAGAGGAGAGAGGGATATTTATTTTGTTTTGGAGCAGTACCTCCACTTTCTTGGCTTGAAGCTGGTTTCTGCATTGCTCTGGAATAATTTATTTGCTATTTTATACTCCTTGAGTAACTCTTCAGAATATTTGAGATCATCTTCCCATTTCCAAGTATTGTCTGATAGTGAATAGCCTTTTCATTGGATGAGGTATTTTATGTCTTGAGGTTTCTTTTTGTGTTTGACAATGCACTCTACTTCATACTCTTCAAATCTGTCAACAAGATTGGGTGGCAGTTAGAAGAAGTTCTTTTCATATTTTTCTATTTCCTTATATAGAGATAGAAGCAAGGCATGGAACTTGTTGTAAATCTTCCAAGTTAGGGAAAGTTCAAGTTTGTAGGTAATAGAGGAGAGGCAGTGGAGGATTTTGAATGGTTCTTTGTTCTTTTGAATATACTTGCATGAAGTGTCCTTATTCACTGCAGTAGAGAGGTTACAATTGTTGAGTCAGACTAGTTGTTCAGGTTCAAAGAGTTTCCAATTTAGATTGTTGTGGTGTTCAAGCATTACTGATTAGGCCTTCTCATGGGCTTCTAGGACTGGTTGGCAAGATAACTCAGGGAGTTTTAATTAGGTGTCAACTGTGGGTACTGAGGTTAATTCTGTTGTGGGATATATACATGGGTTGTATCTATAGAGCAATTCAAAAGGGATGTGTTTTTGTCCTGCATAGCATTGTAAGTAATAGATGAATTCCACAGTTAGCAGCATTTTTTTCTATTTGTGGAGATCTCTGTTGCAGTAGATGGTGAGATATTTTTGGATTTCCTGGTTGAAGCATTCAGTTGACCCATCAGTCTGTGGATGGAAAGCTGTGGAAGATGCTTGTTCAATTCCAAGAGCTTATATGAAACTTTTGAAGAAATAGAAGGAAAATTGGAGGTCCTAGTTACTGATAATCTTTTCAGAGATTCTATATTGGAAAAATATCTTCTCATCCAGGAGATTGGCAATTACTTCTGACAAAGCAGTTTTGGAAGTGGGTATTAATGCTATTCCCTTCATAAGTCCATGGTCCACAATAAATAAAATACAGTCATATCTATCTCTAAAAAGAAGGTTGGTGATTAAATCCATGGAGATTTGTGTGAAGAGTGTGATGGATTTAGGACCTTTGATAGGTATTGGTGGTGGTCTTATGGGATGATGGTTAATCTTGAACTGCTGGCATTTGTCACATCTTGTGATATAGTTTGTGACAAAGAATTTCATTCCTGGCCAATAGACAAATTGGTTGAGTTTTCAAGGTGTTTCTGTGATACCAGGGTGTCCAGCTGTTGGTATATTGTGGCAACATGTTAAGTTCCAAATGGGATATAGAGGGATTAAGTGCAGAAGAGTCAGAAACTGTCAGAAATGATCTACCTGGAAGCAGAGACAGAGGCAGAGGTGTGAGATTGATGAGGTTGGAAAGAGTTGGGAATGGACCTTGGCTTCAGCTTATGTGCTGCATCGTTCTACTGCCAGTGGTCCAATTTAGGAATATGAGAGGAAGGACTTAGAGGAACTTAGAGGACGAATAGTTTAAAGTCAGAATAATCAAGAGTGTTGAACTAAGTTGATTATCAGACTGAGGAATACATGACTGTAATCTGCTACTTATATACCTATGGAGAACATTGGAAAGCAATAAACAAGAAAGTAGGATCAACAGAAAAACTATGTGATGTGACAAACATGTGATGGAGACAACAGAGACATAATAGAGATGTATGACATATAATGAAAAGTGAGCATATGGAGCAGATGGGCAGTGACATGAATGAAATCACAAATGGCAGCATAGCATAAAAGGAAATGTGAAGGGTAAAGTGGAAAGCATTGGTATTGAGTGGAAAAGGCGTAAAAGGAAATAGTAACTAATAATCAATGGGAATAAGAAGTGAGCAGAATCAAAAGGGAGATAAGCAGAAGTGTGCGGGAATGTTCAGAAGCAAATAATATACAAAGAAATAGTAAGATATAAAACGGTAGGAATAGAAAGGGAATAATGCAGAAATAGTCAGTAATAGTTGGGGTTTGTCCAGAAAGTACAAGTTGTACCACAACATTGAACTAGTTGGCATTTTATATCAGCATTAGAGGAAATTGAGTATTTGCCATTAATGCATGGCAGGTTTCCAAAACTAGGAGATTGGTGAATCAGAAAAGTGGTAGCATCATCAATAATGTTGAGTTCTTCTTTTCCAAAGAATTTGGCAGGGAGAGCAACAATGTCTTAGTTGTCTTTATCAGAGGGTTCATGATCTGGTCAATGTAATAGGACATCAGCAGATCCATTCTTCCAGCCAGAGATGTGTTTGATTTCAAAGTTAAAATAAGAGAGATAGCTGACCCAGCATGCTTGGCATTGGCCAAGGCCTTCAGGGCATCTCCATTGTTTCAGATTCTCATGATCTGACTGAATGATGGTTGTGTATGGGAAACTTTTGATATAATGTCTCTATTCTTTGAGAGCATAAATAATGACAAAGAATTCTTGCTCTGAGCAGTGGTAATTTCTTTCTGCAGCAGTGAATGATTTTGAAAGATAGGCAATGGGGTGTTTGATGCCATTGGTATTTTTCTGTAGGAGTACTGCACTAGAGGCAAATTGTGATGTATCACATTTAATTTCAAAAGTTTGTGAGTAGTCCAGCATGAGAAGGACAAGTTCTTTGAGTCTGTCTTTTAATTGCACAAATACTGTATTATATTCAAGAGTCCAATTAAAGGGTTTGTTCTTGCTCATGAAGGCATTAAGGAGTTGTGCATGGCCAGCATATCAATGAATAAATCTTTTGTAGAAGTTACAGAAACTAGTAAATTTTTAGACATCTCAAGTAGATTTTGGCCTTGGCCATTTATATATTCCTCTAAGTTTAGTGGAGTCCATTGAGACTGAATCAGGTTGGATAATAATGCCTAGGTATTCAAGGTGTTGTCTTTCAAATTTGCATTTTGCAGTCTTCAAGTATAAATTATTATCTTGAAGTATTTTTAGAACTTTGCAAGTGATCTGTCAAAGTTTCTGATGGGTCTTGGCATAGATCAATATGTTATCCAGCTACACAATTATGACACCTTGATTAATGAGGGGTTGGAACAAGGAGTCCATCATTGATTAGAATGTGGCTGATGAGTTGCACATTTTGAAGAACATGACAGTGGGTTTGAATAAGCCTTTGGATGTTTTGAAGGTGGCTTTTCACATGTCTTGTGGTTGTATCCTAATGTTGTTATATCCAAGGCAAATGTCAAGCTTAGTAAAAAATTTGGTGCCTTTGAGTTTGTCAAAGATCTGGGATATGAGAGAAATTGGATAAGCATTTTTAATGGTATGTTTGTTGAGATGTTGGTAGTCTTGGCATGGATGTAGTTTTCCATCTTTCTTTGCAATAAAAAAGAAAGGGGAGGCCATAGATAATTAGAAGGTTTGATATAGCTTTTGTCAAGATTTTCTTTGAGAAAAGCATCAAGTTCTTGTTCTTCTTTGTATGAGAGTTGATACAATTTCATTGATTGAGTACAGAAGGAAGGTTTTGTCTCAATTTTATGGTCCCAAGATTGAGCAGGAGAGAATTGCTCTGAGGCTTTCTTGTCAAAGACTTTCAAGAAATTGTGGTATTCTGGAGGAACTGATTTGCTTTGGTTGTCACTTTTCTTGGGTTTGTATTGTTGATCAAGGAATATAGAAGCAGAGGCTTTGAAGTTGATTTCTTTGAAGTCATGGCTTTCTAGTTTGAGGGAAGTCATGCAGTTGATTTCAATAGAATAGGAGTCTTCTTGCATTGAATTAATGAGTTCTTGAAATCACTTCTGTTTCCAGGGGTCCTGTATCCATTCTAGAGTTCTTTTTTCCCAGTCAGTATCTGGATTATGTTTTTGAAGCCAGGAGAGTCTGAGTATTATGTAAAGACATCCTAAGGCTATAGCTTTGGGCTTTATATCTCTATCAATTCCATCAACAGTGATGGTAAGAGGACAATAATGAGTAGCTTCTCCATTTTCTGTTCCATCAGCATTTCCAATGGTTACTGGTTTCTTAAGTTTGTGAAGGAGTGGTTCAAGGTTATGAATTTCAACAAATTCAGAGTCAATGAAGTTTTATGATGTACTAGAGTTGAGGAGAGCAAGGATTTCCATGTTTTCCTTGGAATTTGATTCAATGTTAAGGTGGCAAAGCAGATGTATTACTTGATTAGCTGACTTGTGAAGTTTTACATCATTTATTGAGTGGTCTGCACTCTTAGTTGAATACAAACTAGAAGGTGAAATGAGAGAACTTGATATGGATCTAGCAAGTCTCCTTAGGCAAAATCCTTTATCATTTGTTGGTCAGCAGGATGAGGAATGTTCATGTTGTCAATGTCTTCATAAGCTTCTACTTTGCTGTCTAAAGCACCATCTATGGTTTTGTGGATCTTTAGCATCTTCTTCTTCTTGAAGCACTATTTTCCTTAGGTGTTACAAGAGGAGTTTCTGGGGAGATTGTGGGAAAGTTTAGATTGTATGGGTGCATTGGATGGTGGAGATAATCTGAGGCCAATTCATGATGATAAAGATGGTTGTAGGATATCTCAAACTCTGCACTGGAATGCTCTGTGTCCAGTTTGGTGACAACAAAAACATCTTCCTTGATTCCAATTACATTTCTGCTCATTGGTGAGGAGGGCATTAAGTTGTTCATATACCAACTCCTCTGCTTAGTTTTTGACTTGTTCTTAGAAAGACTTTTCATTGTCTTTTGAGTTGTAGGTCAAGCTTTAGTCAAGGAAAGCTGTTTCATTTTCTTTCAGATAGATGTTGCTGACTCTTTTTTAGAGGAGGTCAACATCCATTGCCATAGAATCTCTCTGTGAGATTTGGGAATGAGGCAGGTTACTCAGTCAATAACTCAGAGTCAAAAGATTCTGTGATTTATTTTTCTGACTGTGTTGATGCAAGTTTCTTCTGGTAGGTTCATGGCTTCTTGTAAGATAGCTTTCTTCCATCTTAGCAAATTGAGCCTGTGTTCTGGCAGCAGTGATCCAAGCATCAAGGGTGGATGCTGGATTCTGCAAAATAACTTTAAATATAATTTTGGGATAGAGTCTATTTTTGAAGTAATAGACTTTCTCTATTTCTCCTGTGATTCCTGCTTATGTAACCAGGGAGCAGAATTCTGAGATGTAGACTTCCACATCTCACATTCCTTGTGAAAATGTTGAGAGGCAGTCAAGGGCATCAGCTTGAGTGCTAGCTGGTTGGTATGAGGTGTTTATCTCTGTCCAGAATGTGTTGTATGCTGTAGAGGTGAATCCTTGGTTGGCTGGCATATTGCCTTTGATAAAAGCAGATCTCCAGGATACTGCTGGTCTATCCATGTAGGATAGTATCTATAGAATAGCAATGGCATTGTTGATATTGCTGGTAGTATTATTAAATAATGATGCATTGGCAGAGATATAGAGCTTGATGGCTTCTTTCCATTGTCTATAATCTTTTAGGTTTTCAAGGAAGGTTGGAGGAGTGTTAAACTTAGGTCATTTGGGTTAATTTGCTGTTGCCATGTTGGATAAGTTAGTGAGATGGTGGAGGTGAATTATTTAGTAGTTGAGGTCTGGGAGGTTTTTGTCTATTGGGTGGTGGAGATGAGGTTCTGGATGTTCCTGGCAGTTTTGGAGTGTGAGTTGTAGGTTTCAGCAGAAGTGAGAGAAGTGTAGATTGTCTTGAAGTAGTTAGTTATTCAGAAGAGATAGACTGTAAAGCGGAGGAGAGGTCAAGATTGAGTTGGCAGTCAAGGAGGACAGTCCAGATAGTCTGTTCATAAGGAGATAAGGCTTGAGTCTTGAACTTAAGTTTGAGGTTCTAAATTTATTAGGTGGTAACATCAACATCAAAGTGGGTGATATTATAGAGTTCATCTACAACAAATGATCTTTGAGATACAAATTCTTGGTACACTCAGGACTTGAGGATAGTAAGAAGATTGTGTATAGATTTATCATTGTAGAAAGTGATAACATTGTTGAGTTGGGATAGGTCATAGGTTTAGATTTTAGATACTCCTGTCTCAAATCTCTTTTGTTCTTCAGGAGTGAGAGAGTCCAGTTGAGTTTGAGTAAGGGCTGTCTCAGAAGATTGACTAGCTTTTTCTTTTTCTTTAGGGTTAGAGACAGTAAAGAAGCCTAGTAGGTTTAACATAGTGTTAGGGGAGAGTAGAACAGAATGAGAGGTTGAGAGTCTGGTGGGAGTAGTTTCTCAGGAAGATTCTGATAGCAGATATTGTCATCAAGTCTGTTAGACTTGTTGGTGTTCCTCAGAGGTAGAAGAGTAAGGCTGTCCAGATGATTGAGACCTAGTAAGAGATAGGAATATAGGCCAGGGAGGAATATCAAATTATTAGGAGGTCCAAAATGCTCAGTGTTTTGATTAGATTTAGAAGAGGAAGTAGTAGATTAAGAGTCAGGATTAGAAAATAATCAATAATAATAATGAAGAAGTATTAGTGTGGGATTGGATAGGAAGGTGATGAGGAATCAAAATGGATAGAGGAGAGAGTAGTGGAGGAGGAGTAGTTGGAGTATAGTATGAATGATAAGTCAGTGATCTTAGTTTGACTTCTTCTATGGTGCTCTGTCTTGATATGTAGGATAGCAGGGACCTGTCTTGGTTTGTTGAATTAAAAGGAGGGACAGTGATCTATCTTGATATGTCCAAAGGTGGATGTCATTGTTAAGATTAGATGGACCCTCTTGTATAGGTACAAGGTTTTGGTCAAGAAACTAAATATAAAAGAGTAGTGGAGAGTCTAGCAACAGTGGCATAGAGTCCTTGAGTGTTGGGTGTCTCAACCCTCCTTTCCCACACACCACCACCTTCGCTCTGGGGTGCATCCTCTTCCGTGGTCTTGCTGCCCTTCTAGGGTCACTCGCAGGCTGCACTCTCTGTCACTTTAGGGTTTGCGACATCCGGTCTTTACCGCTCTGCCGCTGGGATGCCTGTGACGTCCACCGGCTCTTCCGGTGTCGAGTTCGAGTTCACTCCTCCACCGCAGTTTCTCCTGGTGGGGGGGGCAGTTTCTGCCTCCTCTGCTTCCTCTCTTCTGCTCCCTTCCGCTTCAGCGGTCGGTTCGAGCATCTTTCCACTGGTCTGAGCATGCTCTGGTGTGCTTGGGCCATGCACGTCCCCTGGTCACCCCCGTGACCCCAAATCCGCAGTTCAGCTGAATAAGCTGCTGCTATTTTGGTCCGGCGCTCTTTTGCACTTGGCCTTTCTCCTCTCTCGGGCCGGTTTCCCACCGCGCCCATCTTCTCTGGCTTGGCGAGTGATAGCGCCAGGCCTTCTCTTTGGCGCCGGGTTGAGTTCTCTCCCCTGCCTCTTATCTTTTCCGCAGAGTCATAGCCTCGCTCCTCTGCTCTTTTGCTGGTCCTCTCTCGGGCCGGTTTCCCACCGCGCCCATCTTCTCTGGCTTGGCGAGCGATAGCGCCAGGCCTTTTCTTTGGCGCCAGGTTGAGTTCTCTCCCCCGCCTCTTATCTTTTCCGCAGAGTCGTAGCCTCGCTCCTCTGCTCTTTCGCCGGCTCGTCATGGATACCCTGTGGCGCTCACGTGTTTCGTGCCGGCATCCTATGAGGGAGCCCCATGCCCTCTCACCGCTCGTCGTCAATAGACGGTGGGTGACCGTACATCCCCACACCAGTGGCTATTCCATTGCGCATGCTATCCCGACGCTGTTGGGTTGAACCCCTTCAGATCGACTCTTACCTAGTACCTCCATTCGGTCGGTGACTGGAGGGTGGGAAATGTTGAAGCTGGGCTCTGACGGACGATTTATTTGGTAGCTAAGGCCGGTAGATGCGTAGTTAGATTCTGGTGGACTTTGTATTTATCTTAGTACCCCGGCTCTTCTGGGGGGCGGACTGCTAACGCGCACCGCCTTATAAATTTTTGATTAAAAAAAAAAAAAAAAAAAAAAAGAATTAAATCAGAATGATTGCTATCATCACATAAAAAAAAGAGTGTTGGGTGTCTAGTGATGGAGTGTAGAGCCAATGGTTGCAGGGAGCCTAGCAATAGAGCATAGAGCCTGTGATGAAGGAGAGCCTAGCAATAAAGCATAGTGCTCTTTGAGGAAATTTAATTGCATGCAAGAGTTTGCAAAAAGAAGTTTAATACTTGTGTTATTGCTACTCATCTATGTGGTATGCTTGACAAGCCTTGTCACACACTGGGATCACAGAGGTGCTATGCCAGTAGGATGTAACATGCAAAGGTTCAATGTGCAACCAATTACATGAGCTTTAACACAAAAAGTTATTTGGTGAACTTTACTAGGTTTGAGCTAGAGGATTAAGCATGATACAAACTAGTATTAAACTTGGGGAAACTATTGAATACAAGAGAGTCTTTATATACTCTCTTGGGCATCAAAGTATCAAGTTACTTCAGCCCCATTAGCAAGCTAAAATAAAATACAAGATAAAGGGGAGGAATGTCTTGATGAAGATAAGACTCAAGAAGAAAGTGAATTAGATAATAATTTAAAGTGGTTTGATGATTAGAATGACAG
>KQ962310.1:11603-30768 GCA_001563735.1 Leucoagaricus sp. SymC.cos | reverse complement strand
CTGAAGCAAGATCACGTTCAGGATAAACAGCAATGTTAGGATGATATCCCTTGTTAGCAAAGAAGGGGGAGACACCAGTGGTAGCACTTGGAGCATTGTTGTAGGCAAATTCTGCTAATGGAAGGAGTTCAGCCCAATTGTCCTGTTGGTAGTTACAATACACTCAGAGATACTGTTCAAGAGTTTGGTTAGTACGTTCAGTTTGTCCATCACCTTCAGGATGATAACCAGATGTGAAGTGCAGCTTCATGTCCAATGCTTGGCTGAGCAATCAGAAGAAGTGTGAGACAAATTCTGAACCACAATCAGATGTAACATGAGAGGGAACACCATGCTTGGAGAACACATGGAGGACAAAGAGTCAGGTGAGGTCAGCAGAAGTGATGGTGTTGTGAGTAGGGATAAAGATGGATTGCTTGGAGAGGCAATCTATGATGACAAGGATGGAGTCATAACCTGCAGAAGTCAGAAGCTTTTCAATGAAGTCCATAGAGGTTGAGTCCCATGGTCGGACTGGGATTGGTAGCTGTTTGAGATTACCATATGGACGATGGTGTTGCAACTTGGAACGCATGCAGGTGACACAGGATTTGCAGAATTCCTGAACTTGAGTCTGAACTTTGGGCCAGGTGTACTCACGGCAAATGAGTTCAAGAGTCTTGTTCTGGCTGAAATGTCCTGCAAGTACATGGTCGTGTTTGTACTGCATGACTCGGAGTTGGAGATTGTTGACATTTGGAACGTAAATCCTATCATCAAGGCAGAGGAAACCAGCCTGATCGACCGACCAGCAGCCTTCAGGATTGGCAAGGTGGTTAGCAGAAACTGGATCTGAAGGAAGTGCAGTGAGGATTTCGGAATGAAGGGTTTCTAGATCAACTATTGTGGCTGCGTGAAGGGAAGGAGTGTGAAGATAAGTAGCTCAAATAGAAGTGGAAAGTTGTTCATTAGTGAAAACAGGACAAAAATTGTGAGGGTTGACCATAGCATAGCCAGTATTCCCCCCTTTAGGGTAGATGTCCCAATGTCTAGTGAGAGCATCAGGCTTTGTACCAAGCTTACCTGGCTGGAATCGGATGACAAGATTGAACTGGGATAGGAATTCACTCCACTGAGCTTGTTGGCGAGTAAGTACCTTTGTCATACAGAAATATTTGAGGTTCTTGTGGTCTGTGACAATGTCAATGGGCAATGAAGCACCCTCAAGGTAATGCCACCAGATGCGGAAAGCCTCGAAAATAGCTAGAAGTTCCTTGTCATGAGTATCATAATTAGATTCCGTTGAGTTAAAGGTGCAGGAATGGAAGGCAATAGGATGTACTTGACCATCATTGGTGATGATAGAAAGAATGGCTGCTAGGGCATAGTCGGAGGCATCAGTCTCGATGATAATCTGGGAGTTGGGGAGCCAATGGGTGAGAACAGGAGCTGTAATGAAGGATTCCTTTAGGTTGTCAAATGCCAACTGACATTGGTCATCCCATTTCCAAGGGGATGATTTCCAAGTGAGGTGAGTTAGCAGAATAACAATGTCAGAGTAATTATAGATGAATCGACGATAGAAATTTGAAAAACCAAGGAAAGATTGAATGTCCTTCACCTTTTTTGGAATGGGCCAGTCCCAAATTACCTTTATTTTGTCCTCAGACATCTTGAGACCTCCCAGAGAAAGGATGTAGCTGAGATATTCCACAGATTCAGAGTCAAACTCGCACTTGTCAGCACGAGCATAGAGTCCATGTTGATGGAGTTGCCAAAGCACCTCACAAACATGTTTCCGATGTTTGGAGATGTTGTCAGAGTAGATCAGAATGTCATCTAGATAGACAGTGACACAGACATCAAGAAGATCTTGGAAGACATCATTCATGAATCGCTGGAAAGTGGCTGGGGCATTCATAAGGCTGAAGGGCATCACTAACCATTCAAAAGACCCATAACAAGTTCTGAAGGCAGTTTTCCATTTGTCACCTTCTGCAATTCAGACGAGATGATAGGCATGACGGAGATCAATCTTGGTGTAGAGGCAAGCTTTATGAGGAGAATCTAGGAGATCGGAGATGAGCAGAAGTGGGTAACGATCCTTTTTGGTGATATGATTGAGACCACAGAAGTCAACGCAGAGACGAAGTGAACCATCCTTTTTCTGCACAAAGAGCACCAGTGCTCCATGCAGCAAAGTAGAAGGGTGAATAAAACCAATAGAAAGGTGTTCATCAATGAACTCCTGAAGAGTGGTGAGTTCCACTTGAGATAGGGAATACATAGTGCTGACTGGAGGTCTAGCACCATCCTCCAAGTCAATCTTTAGGTCATAGGGTTGATGAGACACAAGAGTGTCTGCACCTCCCTTACTGAAGACATCAGCATAGTCGTGATATTCTGGAGGCACACTAGAGAGGTCAACAGGCTCTTCACTGATGTGAGAGGAACCTGCCGAAACAGTCGAAGAATGGAGATTGAGGCAAAAGTTGTCAGAACAAGGAAGTCAACAAGCATGGACAAAGGCAGCCGCATTTATCAACAAGATGTGAGGACAAGTGGAGTCGGAGATTGACCCACAGGATAGTGAATTGAGAGGTGGGGAAGAATCAGAGGTGACCAGAGAAGTGGTCAGAGCAGAGGAAGGAACAGAGGTGGCGGAGTTGTGCAAGAATGGTTGGAAAGTAATGCTGCTCTTAGCCCAGTCAATCAATGGATTGTAGTGGGTGAGCCAGTTATGTCCAAGTACCACAGAGCATGACAAGTCCAGCCTAGTGACATAGAAGTCCAAGATCATAGATTCACCAGCAGGAAAGGAGACAGGAATTTTTGCTAGTTCTGTGATGTAAGTATTAGAGGAGCCATCAAACAATTTCAACTCAATCAGCGAAGGAAGCAGAGAGGTAGGTAAAGAATGTGTGCAAATGAACTCGAAATGCATGAAGCAATGAGTGGAGCCACTATCTACAAGTGCCCGAAATGGGAGAGAATCAGAAAGAACAGAAGGAGAAGTTAAAGCAATAGAAAGAGAATTTGGATCGGAAAGAGCAGACGCATTGAGTTTGAAACTCTCTGGTGCACAGATGAGTTCAATACAACCCTCAGCCTGTGCAGAGTCCTGAGGATCGCTCTCTATTTTTCCGAACCCTTAGCAGGGGCGGAACTTGGCACAGAGGCTTCAGCCTTGCATGCACAAGTTTTCTTATTAGCAAATTCTCTCTTCTTACAATCCTCAACATGGTGGGCTGCACCACAATAAGTGCAGAGGTTCTGCTCAATGCGGCACTGTTGTTCCACATCAGTCAGCTTACCATCCTTACCCAGGACATTGGAAAGGTCCTTTTTCGGAGCTGGAGGTCAGTTGGAGGAAGAAGTCGATGGGGCAGGAGTGGAAGATTTGAAGGGTGTCTGTTGATGAGGAGATGGTTGGAAGTTGTTGTTGTTCTTGTTCGGAGATGTTGAGGAAGAAGATTGTTGATTGGAATTGGAAGGGAGATTGGATTGAGGGCAATTAGTGGAAGAAGATGGATGTTGAGAGGAAGATTGGGAAGAGGGATTCTTGCGGCTTTGAGTAGAAGTCAGAGGTTGGTCGGAGATACGAGTACGAGCATGTTCATGTTTGCACTCCCAATGGTGGTCATCATAGACTGTGGCCACTCACATCATCTCTTGGAAAGTATGGGGCTTACCCTGCTCCCACATACTTATCTGATCCTGTAAACAGTTAGGTAGACCTTTATAATAGCTGTGGGCATAGACTGAGTCACCCCAGTCAAGTTGACCAGAATACCTCAAGAAGTCAACATTGTAGGTTGTGATCTTGTCCCCATGTTTCATTCGGAGACTCTCAAGGTTCTCCACCACTTCTCCGACCCAGTTAGCCAGGCCAAAGCGCAAGTGAAGCTCCTCAGAGAAGATGGACCAGCTGTCAGCCCAGGCATGGTAGATTCCTTGGTCCTCTTGTTGGAGAGTGACCTGGAACCATGAAGATGCAACTCCCAAAAGATAGGTGAGGGCGAAGTTGACCTTATCATGGCCAGTAGAGAATGAGCAGGAATTGGCATGGAAATAGAGGCTGCACTGGAACAAGAAGTTTTCCAGCTTATGGGGATCTTCACTAGAGAAGGACTTGGGAACTCAAGCCTTGTTTGTGGAGGAAGGAGTGGAAGAGGGAGTGAAGGATTTTGCAAGGGCCTCAATTGATGCTGCAAGATGATTAGTCTCTTGGCGAGAGGGGCAATCAGAATATGAAGGAGTGTGGTCATCGATGTCATTCTAATCATCAGGATCATCATCACCAGGGTCAGGCTCACCATCAGGGCTTCCTTCGGGCTCTGGGTCAGGATCAGGATCAGCATCTGCAGGTGCTCACCATCAGGGCTTCCTTCGGGCTCTGGGTCAGGATCAGGATCAGCACCTGCAGGAGGGTCACCTGGGTGTCCATTGTCGGTGTCTTCATCAGAGTCAGTAGGAATGCTGGGACTATCAGGAGAATGAGGAGTAGGATAACAATGGGAAGATTCAGGTAGGCCACCAGGAGGATTAGGAGTATGTCAGAGAGTAGAGGAAGTATTGCGACAAGGAGTGATGTTGGAAGGACCAACTCAGTGAGTGCATTTAGCAACACGAGGTGGAGAGGAATATACATGAGCATGAGTGTTGGTCATGATGGAATGGAATAGGACAGCAACAGCAAAACAGTAAGTCTGATAATACTGTTACATGCTGGTTGGCGATGGAAGGATGGGCAACTATCGGAGTGAGGGAAGTGGACCTTTGGCTTCAACTTATGTGTTGTGCCATTCTGCTGCTGCAGGTCCAATTTTGGAGATAGGAGGAACAGAGATAGAGAGGATAGTTGGAGACTGGAGGAAATAACTCGAATGGCAAGATTAACTCAATTATCAGACTGGAGAATACAAGTGCATAATCTACTGTTAATATACTCGGAGATAGTGATAAAAGGAGAAGGCATTCAAAAGAGATTCAACAGAAACTATGCAACGTGTATGAACATGTGATGAAGAAAGGTGGAGTAAAAGCATATGGAATGAAATAAGAATAATCGGCAATGATCAGCGATCACAGTAATGTTGAGTTGTAACAAGGTGCACAAAAGAGAATGCCTTTGGGTTCTCTTTGCAAAACACTAGCAGCTCCTCCCACAACTTAGAGAAGCACCAAGGCTGGCTGAAGTCAGTACATTCAGTCAAGATATGCTCATGAGTCTGTACAAGTGCAGACCCACAAGGGCATGAATGATCAGCAGAAAGCTTAAACTGGCATCTAAACTCCCCGATTGGTGCATGCTTCAGAACTGCCTGGCATACCCTAGCACAGGTGGGTGAATCATGCAGATGCTGAAGCCACGTACCCCCAGAGAGGTAGGTGGGCATCAAGCATTTGCCCCCCACATCAGTGAGGTGCATGAAATCTCTCCTGGAGGAGCTTGACAAAGTGAACTGCCTAGTCCACTCATTGCAACAAGCCTGAGCCTCAGCTGTGTGAAGATAATTAAGGGTCATGAAAGGCAAAGCCCCCACAGGCACCTTGTAAGCTGGGTCCTTTGCATAACAGTGGACCGCATAATGCAGAGGCCATTCCAAAGAGGAACAAACCTGGACAAAAGCAAAAGCATGGGAGGGATCATCCCCCAGCCATTTTGCAAGATGATGACAGACAAGCAGAGCTTGAGCCTGCCCACTGCCAACAGAAGGGTCCACTGCCCTCCTAGCCAAAGCCAAGTGATCAGTGAACAATACAATATGATGAGTGCCTTCCTGCACACAAGCTGAGAAGACACCCATCCGAATGGCATGAAGCTCCGCATCAGGAGCTGTCACTCTGCCAGTGGCCTGGCAAGATTGCCAAACCAGCACCCCGCCTGCCCAGACCCAAGCAGCCAAAACTGCCTGGAATGCCTTGTTATGCCCAACTGACACATCAGTGGCTGCTACAATGCAGTCATCCAGCACAATAGCCCTTTTGAGCTCTGCATCTAGAATACACTGAATGTTGACATCGTCCTCCTTCAAGTCAAACTCAACAAAACAGATGTGATCACTAAAGTGATCTATAAGACGTCTACCTGGGCAAGCATCCAAAGCGTCAGGCTTGAATGCCTCCAAGGTAACTGGAATAGAATGATACTGAAGGGTATCAACGACTGCTGACCTGACCTTCTCAACAGAGTGGCCAAGCCTGGTGAAATGATACCGATGAGGATCGGTACCCAGGAACTGCCTCGTGCCCAGCAACTGCTTGGTCGAGTGCATAGGAGAAAGAGTGAGGACCCGGTACACTGCATAGGCCCTCAACTTCTTAAGATGCAAATGGACAGAGATGAGGCCCGCCAATGCCTCAACTCCACCTGTAGGAGAGGTGCAAAAAGCACCTGTGATCCAAATAGCAGCCCTTCGCTGCATCTTGTTGAGAGCGGCGAGATGAGCCTTATGAGGATGCAGCTCATGACACCAAAGACAAAAGCCATATGTGGCAATAGGAACCACACAGGACCTGTACAGCAAACACTTCTGCCTAGGAGAGAGACCCCTAAGCAAGTTCCCAAGCATCCCCATGGCATGAACCATAGAGATAGCCTTGGTAGAATAATACTGGACATGCTCCCTAAAAGTGAGCTGTCTGTCAAAATAAAATCCCAAGCACTGCCAAAATGGTTTGGGGCAGAGAGGGTTATCTCCTGTATATGGGGCATACCCCAGGTCAATTGGCGGATTATCGTCCCCCTTATGATGCAAAAAATGAAAGAGCTCAGACTTGTCATGTTCAAGAACAAGTCCAAACACCACAAACAAATCAAACATAAATCCATATGCCCTATGTAAGTGTATAAGATTGTCAGCCAACTCCTTGGCTTGCACAATGAGGGTACCATCATCAACATAAGAGAGAATGTCACACTCCAAGTGTGACGCCCACATGTCAAAAATCTTAAGCACTGGCACAAGATAAATAGTGGAGAGGACAGGGGAGAGGGCCGACCCTTGCCCAACCCCCACATCTGCATCATAATACTCCAAAGAGAATGAGTTCCAAAGGTACTTGGTCCTCCTTCCAATGAGATAAGAGGCAAAGAACCAGTGAACATTCACCAGAAATCCCTGCCTGGATAAAATAGCCATGAGCATGTCATGGTTCAAAGACGGGAAGAACTGAGCAATGTCAAAAGCGACAACGCTCGTCTTGAGACCCTTAGCCCACCCAGCCTTAACCAAGTGAGTAAGGAACAAACCAGCATCCTTGGTCGACCTCTGTTGGATACTGCCTAGCTGATTTGAATGAAAAATGCCAAACTTGACGCCATCAAATTGAAGACATGCAGAGAGCATCTTCTCAATCAGTTTACCAAGTGTATTAAGCAGAACTATTGGCCTAAATGACTTGGGAGTTGAATAGGAGGGTTTTCCAGGCTTGGGAATAATCACGGAAACTGACTCCTTAAAATGAGATGGCCAATACCCAACCAAAAGGCAGGCATTGGCCAGAGCAAGGAACTTCCTGAGGACAATGTCATCCACGAGAACCTCCTTCAAATGGACCCATGTAATGTGGTCCAGACCAGGGGAAGAACATGAAGAACACGCCACAAGTGCCTCCTTCACCTCCAGGGCAGAGAATGGGACCCAATCCCGCTCAGGCAGTGGGGCTAGTTCCTCTAACACCGTGACATCACAAGGCCACCCTGAGGCAGCATTGTACATCTGGTCAAGCACCCTCTAAAGGGTGTCAATATCATGGCATGACTCCCCCTGATGTGAAATAGCTTCATATGGTGGGAGCTGGTGAGGCTTCACCCAGGCCATAAGATCCCATGGCCTCTGGTCTTCAGTAGCGACCTCCTGGATGCAAGCATCAAAGAAGCGCTGTTTGGCTTGACATGAAGTCTTATGAAACAACTTCCAGTCAGCAGGGTCCCTAGACACCCAATACCTGGTGATAGCAAGGGCGCAGTCATCATCCCACCATGACCTAGACTGCCCTGTAACAATGATCTCCTTCACATGGGCATTCCATGAGGAGAAAAAGACCTCAGCCACTGCAACAGCAGCAGCCTCAATCCAATCAGGAGAAGACAGGTCCCCGATGTCCAGAGACCTCAAACCCATGGCAAGATCAATCAAAAACCCAGATGCCTCCAGGGACTCTCTTGGGATTACCATACGAGAAACCTGAATCTCAGAGCTTTTCAGCAATTCATGAGCAACGTCTTCCAAGATCTTCTTGATGTCTGTGTCACTGTCTATCTAGACAACATTCTGATCTACTGTGACAATATCTCTGAACATTGGAAACATGTTTGTGAGATGCTTTGGCAACTCCATCAATATGGGCTCTATGCTTGTGCTGATAAGTGCAAGTTTGACTCTGAATCTGTGGAATATCTGGGCTACATCCTTTCTCTGGGAGGTCTCAAGATGTCTGAGGACAAAATAAAGGTAATTCGGGACTGGCCCGTTCTGAAAAAGGTGAAGGACATTCAATCTTTCCTTGGTTTTTCAAATTTCTATTGCCAATTCATCTACAATTACTCTGACATTGTTGTTCTGCTAACTTGCCTCACTTGGAAGTCATCTCCTTGGAAATGGGATAACCAATGTCAGTTGGCATTTGACAACCTAAAGGAATCCTTTACTACAGCTCCTGTTCTCACCCATTGGGTTCCCAACTCTCAGATCATCATCAAGACAGATGCCTCTGACTATGCCCTAGCAGCCATTCTTTCTATCATCGCTGATGATGGTCAAGTACACCCTATTGCTTTCTATTCCCACACCTTTAACTCAATGGAATCTAATTATGACACTCACAACAAGGAACTTCTAGCTAGTTTTGAGGTATTCTGTATCTGGCAGCATTACCTTGAGGGTGCTTCATTGCCCATTGACATCATCACAGACCACAAGAATACTTCTGTACAACAAAGGTACTTACTTGCCAACAAGCTCAGTGGAGTGAATTCCTATCTCAGTTCAACCTTGTTGTCCGATTCTGACCAGGTAAGCTTGGTACAAACCCTGATGCCCTAACTAGATGTTGGGATGTCTACCCTAAAGGGGGGAATACTGGCTATGCTACAGTCAATCCTCACAATTTTTGTCCTGTTTTCACTAATGAACAACTTTCTACTTCTATTTGAGCTACTTACCTTCACACTCCTTCCCTTCATGCAGCCACAACTATTGATCTAGAAACCCTTCATTCCAAAATCCTCACCACACTCCCCTCAGATCCAGTTTCTGCTAATCACCTTGCCAATCCTGAAGGCTGCTGGTCAGTTGATCAGGCTGGTTTTCTGTCTCGATGACAGGATTTATGTTCTAAATGTCAACAATCTCTGAATCCGAGTCATGCAGTACAAACACAACCATGTACTTGCAGGACATTTTGGCCAGAACAAGACCCTTGAACTCATTCGCTGTGAGTACACCTGGCCTGAAATTTGGACTCAAGTTTGGGAATTCTGCAAATCCTGTTTCACCTGCATGCATTCCAAGTTGCAATGCCACCATCCATATGGTAATCTCAAGCAGCTACCAATCCCAGTCTGACCATGGGACTCAATCTCTATGGACTTCATTGAAAAGCTTCTGACTTCCACAGGTTACAACTCCATCCTTGTCATCATTGATTGCCTCTCCAAGCAATCCATCTTTATCCCTACTCACAACACCATCATCTCTGCTGACCTTGCCTGACTCTTTGTCCTCCATGTCTTCTCCAAGCATGGTGTTCCCTCTCATGTTACATCTGATTGTGGTTCAGAGTTCGTCTCATCCCCTTCTTCACAAACAAGGAATATCATCCAAGCATTGCTGTTTATCCTGAATGCAATCTTGCTTTGGTGAGAGCTTGACAGTTCACTGTTGACCTTGATGAACTTCATGAGACATTGAAATTGGAAATTGCAGAATCCCAGCAAAGGTATCAACATACTGCCGATGCTCGGCGATTACCCACTCCCAACTTCCAAGTCAGTCAGACAGTCTTTGTTAAAGCTAAGTACTTCCACACTTCTTGCCCTTCTAAAAAACTCTCCGAAAAGTATCTTGGCCCCTATGAAATCATTGCACAGCCTGGTACCCATTCCTTTACTCTCCAACTCCCCAAATCCATGTGTGCAGTACACCCTGTCTTCCATGTTTCCATGCTTGAACCTTCCACACTAAACCCTTTCCCCAATTGCTCTGACCCTCCTCTTGCTCCAGTCGTTATTGATGGTGAGCCCAAATTTGAGATTGCCTGCATCATCAATTCCAAATTGGATCACCAACACATGTGTTGTCTCCTCTACAAGGTGTTTTTGTTGGGTTATGAAGATACTGAAGATGAGTCTTCATGGCTCCCTGCCACTGAGCTCAAGCATGCAGCTGAACTTGTTGCCAATTTCCATCCCACCTACCCTGGCAAACCTGGTTCTGTAGATATATTCAACTCTTACATTTCTTAGGTCTTCATTCCTTTTTAAACACTCCTAATTACGTTCTTTTGCTGATCCTTTCTCCAACTCATCTCACTTGTCACTCCTCTTTGCCTATCTTTCATCTCTGAACATTCTCCGAAATTTCATCTCTCTCTCTCTCTCTCTCTCTCTCTCTCTTTTGGACTTGAATAATTCTTCTCATTTTCCTCATTCTCCTCATTCTCCAATCTTCTCTGAAAATTCCCAAGAAAACAACAAAAAATCCATTGCCAAAATTATATGTAGATAACAAACACATTGTAGTATAGAAAGGCTGAAGAAGACAAAGGGCAAGAAGAACAAGATAAAAAGAAAAGAAAAAAGAAAACAAAATTAAAATAAAATAAAAAACTCCCCAACTCCATCTCCTGACCTCTGACCTCTCTCCAACTACTCTCATTCTTTTTTGCCTCCTTCTATTCCCTCTCCATCTCCAATGTTCTCTCCATTCTCTTCTCTCTCTTTGTCCTTCTCATTCTCATTCTCTTCATCTTCCTCCTCATTCTCCTTATCTTCATCTTCATCTTCATCCTCCTTACTTTCATTCTCACCTTCATCCCCTTTCTCTTCTTCTGGCCATCCTGATGGCCCAGCAACATTTGACAACTCCTCACTCTCATTCTCTCTCTCCAAGGTGTTCTCCACGAGCTTAGTAATTATGTCCAACTTCCTGGCATACTTCATGTACCAGGAGTTGATGTTCTCCAGTATGCCTGTTGCCAACTCAATGGTGAGCCTCATCTGCCCCATCTGTCTATTCATCACCTTAAGTTGGCAATGTACTCCACCCATGTGCTCTACCAGCCACTCCACAATATCATTGTTGTAGTTCACCTTCTTCAATTTCCACGGAAGTGGTGGCAGTGTGTAATCCCTGTTGTACCTGTTGCTCATCACCTTTGCCAGTTGACACCCTTTGTGGTTGGCAATGCAATGGGCACAGGAGGCTGAATCCCTAACTCCTGCTGAGTCTTTTTTTTTTTTTTTTTTTTTAAATCATAAATTTATAACGTGGTGCACGATAGCAGTCCGTGCCCAGGCCAAACTCCTGCTGAGTCTCTGAATCATCTCCAACAGAAATATGGCACTTACCTCTCACCCTTCTCACCAATGTATGGCTTGCACTCATACTTGAATTGCCAGCAGCACCAGCAGACCTTCTGCTCCCCTCTGAGATTTACCAATGGATTGACCTTCATAGCCCTCTTCTTTGAGATGGGTCGATCATCACCTGAGTCCTCATCCTCTGACTCCTCACTGTGTATTCACTTCAGTGCCCCACTAGGCCCAGCTTCTGGTGTCATCTCCTCCATATCCCTCATGTCATTGTCATTGCCCTCCTGCGCCTTTTCCTTCTCCTTTTCTTTTCCCTTCCTCACCTCAGCGATCTCCTTTTCCTTTCTCTTCTCTTCTCTCTTCCTTTTCGCTGCATCGGCCTTCCTCCTCTTCACTGCTTCATGCTTGTTTTGCTGTTCCTCCAGTTCATGCCTCTACCTTTCTAACTCCACCTCTCTTCTCCTCTCTTCCTTGCATTACCACTCCTCAGCTGCCTCCTCCTCTTCGAGCCTCTGCAGCTCCTCCAGCTGCCTCAACTCCTCCAGCTCTCATGCTGCCTTCTCTTCCTGTTGCCAATGTTCAGCCTCAGCCTCCTTCTCCTGTTGCCACTTCTGCTCCACTAACAACTGAGCCCTTCTCTCCTTCACAGTGACTGTGGATGGTGTTGCCCTCAACAACAAGGATGGGGTTTGAGTAGGTTGAGTCTGCAATTCTTGAGGCAACATGATAATTCAAGGAAAAGAGTGAAGAAAGCTTAATTTTTTCAAAGCCCAACTTTTATACACAACCAAACACAACAATCCCATGGTTGCTTACTAAAGGCTTCAAAGGCTCAGCCTTAAGGGGGGAATACTGTTATAGCTCAACATTACTGCAATTGCTGATCATTGCTGATAATTCCTTTTATTCATATTTCATCCATATGCTTTTACTCCACCTTTCTTCATCACATGTTCATACATGTTGCATAGTTCTTTGTTGAATCTCTATTGAATCCCTTCTCCTTTTATTACTATCTCTAAGTAAATTAACAGTAGATTACGCACTTGTATTTTCCAGTCTGATAATTGAGTCAATCTGTCATTCGAGTTATCTCCTCCAGTCTCCAACTATCCTCTATCTCCATCTCCTCCTATTTCCGAAATTTGGACCTGCAGCAGCAGAATGGTGCAACACATAAGTTGAAGCCAAAGGTCCACTTCCCTCACTCCAATAGTTGTCCATCCCGTCCATTGCTGCACAGCCTGTAACAATATGACTTTTTATGGATTTTGCATTTCACCCCCCTCCTTCATTAGGTTTGCTCTGAGAACCTACTAAGGTATTCCTGGATTGCTTCCTCCACATTTGACAGATGTGACTTTGGCAGCCATTGATCTTCTTCATCACTGTATCCCTTCCAATAGACAAGATACTGCATTCCCCTACCTCATTTCTGGTGACCTCGGATCTCTTCTATCTCCCATTCTTCTTCTGCATTGATAATATCTGGTGGCAGCAGTGTGGGCTTTTGTTGGACCTCAAACTTAGGATTTCTTGCCAGTGATAGGAGAGCTTCATTGAAGACATCATGAATTACCTACTGATTGGGTAGCATCAATCAGTAGGCTCCATTCCCAATAATCTCCGAGATGGAAAAATGACCATATCTCCAGTAGTTGAGTTTCTTGCTGGGTCAGTTTGTAGTAATGTTAGCAGCTTCTAACCAAACCTTGTCTCCGACTTGATATGACCAGGCTCTTTTCCTTCTGGAGTCATATGTGGCTGCCATACTCTTCTAATTTTCTTCCATGCTCTCTGCTGCTGCCTTCCTTGCACTTGTAAGATTAGTTATGAAGTCTTCCACAGCTGGTGTTGGTGATGCTGTTGCTGTAATACCTTTCTAAGGATGTCTGCCATAGTTCAAGAAGAAAGGGGAATGGTGCATTGACAAGTATTGTTTATCATTGTAGTGAAATTCTGCCACCACCAACCAGGATGTCCAATTGTTCTGTTTATAGAACACATATTTCTGAAGGAAGTTCTCAACTTCTTGGTTGATCTGTTCTGTCTGCCCATCAGTTTGAGGGTGATAGGCTGTCGATAGGCCATGTTTGATCCTGAGGGCTTTACATAGACCTTCCATGAATTTTGATGCAAACTGTGGTCCTCAGTTGCTGATGATCTTCCTCAGCAAGCCATGCAATTTCCAGATCTGGTCTCAATATAGGATGGCAAGTTGGCCTGCTGTTAGTGATGTCATAGTGGGAATTAGTTGTATCATCTTTGTGAAATGGTCAATGATGGTAAGAATAGTGTCATGTCCATTGGAGGGAGGTAGTGGACCAATTAGATCCATGGAGATCTCTTCCCAAGGGTATTCTGGGACAGGTAGAGGGTATAAGGGTGCTGCTTTCCATTCTCTATGGATCTGTGTCCTCTGACACATGTCACACCTGTTGACAAATCTTTTGATGTCTCGACACATGCCAGGCCACCAGAAGTCTCTTGCCAATACTTCTAATGTTCAGTGTTGGCCTGGGTGTCCTGCATCTGGGGCTTCATGGAATTCTCAAATGATATGCCCTTGTATATCATCTTTCAGTGGGACATAGACTTGACCACAGTAGTAAATCAATTCATTGTCCTGAGAGAACCCCTTGCTTGGGTTCTCTATATTCCTAAGGACTTCAGTTTCCTTGACAGTGCATGCTCGGATTTGTTGCTCTATGTCTGTGTTGATGATGGTCTTGAAGTGTGTTTCTTGTAATAGAACAATGGGGGTAGTTGATGTTTCTTCCATTGTTGTCTGGCAGATGAAGCTCTTAAGGAAGGTGATTGTCTTGTCTTCTGCCTACCAATCAGGTTTGTCATGGCAAGAGAGAATGTTGGCCTTGGTGTTGGTTTTACCAGGTACATGCCAAATGATGAAGTCATAGTCCTGCTGTTTGAGGTACCATCACATCTGTCTTCTATTGAGTTTCTGTGGTTCTCTGAAGTATTTCAGGTTTTCATGGTCTGTCCAGACTTCAAACATTTCCCGAGCATCCAGAAGATACTGTCTCCAGATGTGTAATGCTTCCATGATTGCCAGGAACTCCTTGTCATATATTTCATAGTTTCTTTCTGCAGAGCTCATCATACAGGACATAAATGCAATGGGGTGCCACTTGTAATCCTGTTCTTGGGATAAAATAGCACCAATGGCATACCCCAATGCATCTGTCTCAACTCAAAACTGGCCATCAGGTTGAGGGAGAGTGAAGACAGGTTCCTCCGTGATACATTGTTTCAGGGTGTCAAATGCCTTTTGTTCATTGTTCCCCCACTTCCATGCTGTTTTTCCTTTTAGTGCATTAAGGGGTCCTGCAATATGACTAAATCCTTTGATAAACTGCCTGTAGAAGTTGATGAAGCCTAAGAAGCTTTCCACCCCTTTGACGTTGGTGGAAGTGTTCCAGTTTTGGATTGCCTCTATTTTTTGCTTTTCTATTTCAACCTTCCCATTGCCAACTTCTACTCCTAAGATGGGCACTTTGGCTACTCTGAACTCACATTTGGATCATTTGAAGTATAGATTGTGTTGCACTGCAATTTTCAAGAATCTGAGTATCTGTTCCTGGAGTTCTTCTTCAGATTGTGCTGGAATAACGAAGTCATCCATGTAGTTTGTTAATATGCCATCATGGATCATTTCTTGGAAGATGGTGGTCATCATACGGGAAAATGTAGCAGAGGAGTTGCATAGTCCGAAGAACATGACAGTAGGCTCAAACAGTCTACAGTTGGTTAGAAATGTGGCCTTCCATTCATCTCCTTTCTTGATGTGGACATTATTGTATCCTCAAATGATGTCAAATTTGTTGAATAATTTGGCATTCTTGAGTTGATCTACTACTTCACTGATCAGTGGAATTGGGGTCTTGTCCTTTACTATGTATTGGTTGATCTTCCTGTAGTCCTGTACCAATTGTTTAGAGCCATCTTTCTTTGGGATGAAGAAACATGGTGCCATGTATTGTGATTTCGAGATGCAAATCCTTCCTGACTTCAGGTTTTTGTCAATAAATGCATTAAGTTCTTCTTCCTCTTTCAAGGTCATGGGGTAGATTTTCGCTTTAAGTTCAGGGGGTGTGTTATCAGTGAGCTTGATTTCATGGTCCCATTGAGTGCAATCTGGAAGCTGGTCAAAGTTGGTCTTATTGAACAGGTGGGTATATTCCTTCATGTATTTTGGTAGATCTTCAGCCATGGTTGGATCAGGTTGTTTCTCCTCTTCTTCTTCATCAATTTCTGGTTTTTGGAGTTTTTGAATGTGAAGTTCGATGCATATGTTGCAATGAGGAATTTTGCAGCTGGGAGGGCACCTTGTAAATTTGATAATACCTTTGTTCCAATCAATTTCCAGGTTGTGATGTGTCAACCAGTCATGTCCCAAGAAGAGGTCTGCAGAGTCCAAAGTAGTAACTACAACCTTGATTTGTTCTTCATGTCCTTGGGTAGTTAGGGCAATATCCACATAGTCTGTGATAGGCTTCCAACCACTCTGACTTCCATCTGCATTGAATACTTCAAAAGGTTTTGCAATTGGCTTTAGGGGTAATTCAAGTTTCTTGACTGTATCTTCTGATATGCATGTGTGGGTGCATCCCAAGTCAATTAGAGCTTTGACCATTGCCATCTGGTTTACTGTGGAGTTTGTGAGGAGTTCATGATTTGAGTTTTGTTGTTGAGGAATAATATATTGTGAGGGATGTGGAACAGAAACTCTATGTTTATAGGCTCAAAAGTCTGTGTGCTTTACTCTGAGTCTTTCAGAAAACCCTCCTCTTGTGGCTTTTCATCCTCCTCCTTGGTCTCTGTTAGCCCTCTAATGCTGGGCTTGTTGTGTTGTGACATTCTGCAATACTTCAAGATGTGTCCAAACTTGCCACAGTTGTAGCACTGGACCTTGTTGGCTGGAGCACATGTGCGCTTGGGCTCTGGGCAATTGGCTGCAATATGGCCAAACTTGCTACTGTTGTAGCACTTGGGGTTACTCTTGTCCCCACATTAAGGTGCCATTTGACCAATCTCCATTGGTTGACCCCTTCCTCCATAGGTGATACCACTACCTGTGGTGTGGTGATGTTTCATCTCTGTAAATTCATAGCCTTTCCCAACAATGCTAATAGCATCCATCTATTCCTTGTAGGTGTCTGGTTGGTAGTCTGATGGGTAGCCCATAATGGTCTTGATGACATCTGGGCAAACATGCTTCTTTAACAAGAAGAGCACATGGACATCATCCATGCCAGCTTTGCACTTGAGGACCTCAAATTCAATCAGGAAGTCCTGGATGTGCATCTTTCCTTGTTTGAATTCTTCAATCTTCCATTCCAATTCTCCTTTTCCCATTCCATCTGAGAATTTTGTCTCGAGTTCCTTCACCCATCATTCCCAACTGAAATTCTCCCACCATGTCCCTTGTAATAGGTCTATCATTGTGACTGATGCAAAAGACCCTGCTATTCCTCCTTTTATTCATGAGAGGACTACTGTGACCCACTGTCTGTCTTCATTGATATCATTCCCTGCAATGTAAAACATCATGCTCCTCCACCAGTTCTCCCATTTAGTTCTTGAGCCATCGAAGTATCCTGGCTCTGGTATGAAGGATTTGTGCTGTGTTTGCACTATAGTCTGGGTAATTGGTGTGGGTGGGATGGGAACCTCTGGGTTCATTCCTTCTTCATAGTCTTGAGACATGTCTGAGCTGCATGAGCTTTCTGTTTCCATTTCTTCTGATGTGGTGTGTCTGCTAATGTCAAGTGATCCTAATGCTGCTGATAACTGTGTGAGTTCCTCATTGGATTCTCCTTCTGCTTCTTTGTGCTTGGGTTCATCTTTGTCTGTCTCTAGTGACAGTTCTTCTAGTGTCTCGTTGTCTTGTTCTTCCTGTAATAACTGTTGCATGTATTCTTCATCTGCTAGTTGCTCTGCTATGTTTGCTGCTAATGCACATTGTTGTTTCCTCCTGACAGGATTGTCCTCTTCATAGGACTGCACACATTTGTGCCTTTGTTCTGTTTGGCAAGGTGAGTTGGTGATGCTTTACTAAATGTTATGACCTTAAGAGCAAACTTAGGTTGCAATGAAGGCAAAGGCTTGAGGGCGAGTAAGGGAAGAGTACAATTGGTAAAGCATAAGGATACAGGCTCTACCTAAGGCACTTATATACTACTAGGCTGGGGTAACAGTGAGTAAGGGAGAAGTAACAGAGAAAAATAACTACTATGGTCTACTATGGTCCAGGGGATCTATCCAGAGTAATGAGCACCAACTACCTGGGGTTCATAACAATGGGACTGCTATCACACATCAGTATATAAATTTATGAATTAAAAAAAAAAAAAAAAGAAAACACTCTCAATAACACTAAATTTATATAGTGTTATCACTATCTCAACCTATAGTCACTCAATTATAGAGAGAACTCTTGATCTTCTACTCTCTAAATTCACAAATTATAGGGAAAACTCTTGAGATGACATTGTTGAAAGACAGAAGAATTGTAGTTTCCATATCTCTATTGACTATAACACATTGATTATTACAGGACACAAACTGACAGGATATATCACTATACCAGTACTCTGACACCCAATGAAAGAGACTCCTTTTCTAGGCTTTGACCACATCAGTTAACATCCTACACTCTCTTGCAAGAACTGAAAGCTTGGGAGCACCATAACAGCAGGTCCCTCTTAACAGATCACAATGCTTGGGTAGATGATCTATGATAGTCTGCCTCATCATTCAGCAAAGATTGACAGACCCCATAAAATTCATTTCTAGACAAGAAGTCATATACTGTATGTGATATGTCTTGTGCATGCAGTCTTGATCTTGGTGGCAGCATAACTTCAAGCACACCAGACTTACACAGAGGTCTCAAGAGTCCATATAAGCTAATACACAAATATCTGGTCCACTCTCTACAGGCAATCTATGGTGAGATGCTACTGTATAGAAGGCAAGGGTCAAAGGCTGGTAGTACTTCAGCTATTTGTGTGTAGGTTCTTTTCAGTATTATTTTGGTGTAGTTGAATGTCAAGGTCAGTGTTGATTACAAAAGTCATGTAAGTGCAGGTTCTGCTTGTTTAGATCCAAGACTTGAAGTATCAGAGAATGTCATGAGGCCACAGAAAAGGAGAAAGACACTCTCACTACTGGTGATAGTCAAAAAAGTAGAAGAACTTCATGTTTTCAATCCAATCTGACATATTTTATGTCTTAAATAAGTTTGGATATCTTTTGGTAATTTTATAGCTATCTGCATGCTTCACATCAGCAAATTGCACTGATGATCATCCCCCTAAATTATGGGACAAGGAATCCCATGGGCCCTGAATGTGGTGGGGTTAGGGCTAGATTTGAAGTGCTGACTAAAAATTGGTCAGCTTTGATTGGAATTAGTCAGCATTAGTCAGTATTAGTCAGAATTACAAATCATTGGTTGTATATGCAGAGTCTGTAGCTGTGTTTGATGCTGATTTTCGCACTCTGAACTGCACTCCGAACTTTTTTCCATATGTAGATACCTTGCTGTAGATGGCACTCTTTTTTCACCACCACTTCTACACCTCCTACATCCCTCGAAAAATCACGTAAAATTCCAATTAAATT
>KQ962308.1:200901-225781 GCA_001563735.1 Leucoagaricus sp. SymC.cos | reverse complement strand
CTCTTCGCGAGATTTCAGACTTGGCTGCTCAACTTGAAGAAGCCAAGCTCGGTAGTCCGACGATAGCAGAGGAAGAAGCTACAACAGATTCGTCCGCCGCCGAACGCCCCGAGTTCCCCCAGTTCCGCCGCCGAACTCCTAGCAATAGGCATCGCGACGAGCCCCAACACAACGCAGCAGGGAGGCGGCTTTTTTTCCGGCAGGCGGCCTCAGCGGAGTCACTCCACTCGAGGTAATTTTTTTTCACTGTGATTTTAACATTCTTGTCACTAACAGTAGTGTGGGGTTACAGGTCGCTATCGCAGTCTGTATCGCTCTCACAGGAGCTTTCCTCGGCGCACTTGCGCAAGGCTTCATCCTCATCCCACGCAAGTAGCTCGCATTCGCCATCTGGCTCTCACTCGCTTCACTCTTCCCCTTCTCGCCCTAATTTATCGATCTCACTTTCACTTGCTGTCAACGGACAAGAGAGGAGCACTTCAAGTTTAGAGAAAGAGATTATGCGCCTGCAAGAGGTTTTGAAGGAACGAGAAGCTGAAATACACAGCCTCGAGGAGACGTTGAAAGAGAGTCAAGCCGCCCAGATGGCACCGCAGGATCAAGCTGTCCCTCCAGGAAACCAGGCTGCTATTCCAGATGCTATTGGTCTGTCACCGAAGACCTTGAACCACTTCGATCACATTAAGCAATCAATGGCCAATGGAAATGCTCATACAGCTCATTCCGACCATGCATCCAACTATTCAGAATCGGACGAATCTCTAGAGCGGTTGAATGAGCTTATGCTGTATGCCTACGATTGCATTGCCGCCATCGCCTATACTGACAGCTTTGTTTAGTTCAATGGCCCAGAAGGAGTCTCAACATCGCGAGACGGTGGATGAACTTAATGCCGAGCTGACCCAAACCAAGCGCCAGCTTGACGAACTGACCGCACTTTCTCGAGACCAGGTACGATCGACTATCCAACCAGTTTGTTTTGCCAGTCGATTGACCTTTAGGTAGGCTTTGAATATGTCCCAAGAGTTGGAGGCTTTGCAGAGGAAATACGCTGGCAATTTGGATGTCCTGAGGGACCGTCAACGCCTTCTAGAAGAAGCGTCCCAGCACAAGGTCGCTTTGGAGACTCAGTTGCAGCAGATCGAAGAGGCTCACAAGGTCGAGGTTGAGCGGTTGCGCCAAGAGCACGAAGCTGCCATTGAGGTGAAGACGGTGGAGGTCGAGGATTTGTTGAGTAGGATGAAGGGGGAGCATGAATCAGCTCTGGACGCTCTGCGCAATGAGCTTAAGACGGCCACCGCAACCCTGAAACAAGCGCGTTCGGACCACGAGGAAGCATTCGGGAAACTCAAAACTGAACATGACAGTCAACTTCGACGCCAGATTGAAGAAGCGAACGCGATTCTCGCCGCCACTCACGAAGACCATCAAAAGGCAGTCAACAAACTCCTTGTCGAGCATACCGAAGCCCTTCGCCAGAAAGAAGTTGAAGCTTCTACTGCTTCTCAGACTACCGAGGAGGAGTACTATAATGCCCTCACGAAACTGCGCGTTGATCACGCCGAGGCGCTCAAGAAACTGACAGCTGACCATAACGCTACGATTGAACGTCTTCGAGAGGAACACGTTGGCGAGTTGCGTATGGCCGAAATCGCACGACAGGGCTCCCTTTCCGAGTCTGAGTCATCTCGAAACACTGCCATCAAAGAGTTGCAGGATGAACATGCCGCTGCACTTGCTCGCAAAGAGGCGTCGTTTGCAGAAGAAGTTGAGGGTCTGAAGGCCTCGCATGCCCGCGTGATGCAGGCCAAGGACGATGATTGGACGTTACAAATGGACCGCCTTCGCCTTGAGTTCGAGTCTTCGAGCTTGAAACTTCGCGAAGAATGGAGGAAGGAGGTAGACGCTCTGACCTCGGCACTCACGGGCCAGAAGGAAGAATCCACTTCTGCGCTATCAAAAATATCCAAAGATTCCGACGCTGCCCTTCAAAGCATCCGTGAGCAACATGCTGCCATTCTACAAGAACTGGAGCGAGGTCATGAGGAGGACGTTGGCAAGTTGAGGGAGGAGCATGCACTGGCCTTAAAAGATGCGGAGTCCCATGCACAAGGTGAATTGAGGGTTTTGACTCAGAAGCACGAGGACGCCCTACGCCAGCTAGAAGTCGAACACAACCAGAAAGTCGCCGATGTGCGAGCCGAACTTGCAGCGATCCAGCAGCGGCACCAAGCGACTCTCAAGACTATACAGCAAGAGAGTCAGCGAGCTCTAGTTGAGCACCAAGCAGTCGTCGAGGCTCTCAAGAGCAGTCATCTTCAAGAACAGCAAGACCTGCGGTACCTTTTGGAACGTGAACATGATGAGTCCTACCAACTTCAACGAGCTGATCTCGAGCGCAAACATGTGGCAGAGAAGCAGGCTCTTCAGAAAGACCAGGAACTCCTTGTACAAGAACTAGAGGCGCATAAGGCAGCTGCGGAGGAATTCACGATGTTGCGTGAACAACAGCGAATCAAGCATGAGAGTGCGTTGGCTGAGAAGGCAGCTTCAATGCAGGAGGTGCAGGAGCGGATGTCCCTCGTTACGTCTGAAAGGGATGGACTAGCAGCTGAGGTCACAAAACTTCGGCAAGAGTTGGAGAAGACGCGGAGCGAACAAACCAAGTTGGTGCAGGAAGCCTCCAAAAGGGAATCCCTTGTTTTGGAGCTCGAACGACACAGATCGCTTATTGCAGACCTTCAAGAAAATCTACAAAAGGTCAAAGATGAGAAGGACAACCTACAATCGGAGAAGAGCAAGCAAGATACCTTGGTTCGCGATTTGCAGGCACAGATTGCTCGCAGCGCATCCCCTCCCAACGTTCGATCTCCAGAGCGGCATCTCGGATATCCACGTGCTTCCGGCCTCCCGCCGGCGAAATTGCCCCCTCCTACCCCACCTCCCTCAGTACCACCACCACCCGCTCCTCGCCTCAACACTCATATCAATGGTGATTCTAACCTCAGCACATCTTCTCACTCGTCCTCCAATATGACGTTCTCGAGTTCCAAAGAATCTCAGCCTGAGTCCCCAGCTACTTCTCTTGGTCACTTACCGCAGAATGCTCCCCCTGATCCCAAGCTGACTGTCAAGATTGAGCAGCAGACTAAACAGATCGAAGAACAAGAGGCAATGATCAAGACTCTCAACAAACAACTGACGCATTGCGAAAGCGACCTTCAGGCTCACATGGACCTTGTCAACACCCTCGAAACATCACTGGGTGATTCGGAGAAGAATCGTGAGTTACCTTTCAGTCCTGGCGTAGTAGATTTTCTGACGATTGCTCTAGTTCGGAAAGCCCGTATGCAAGCAACAGAGCTAGCACGTGAGCGCGATACTCTTAATGCCCGGATAGACGCTCTCCGCAGCGAGCTTTCCGAAGCGAGGAATGAGGTCGCTAGTGTTCGACGATCAATAGTCGAGGAGAAGCAATCCCTTGAACAACGCCTCGAAGAGGAGAAGAAAGCAAAGGAGCGAGTACGCCAGCAACTCGATATGCGGATGGAAGAGCTTCAAAAACGGAAATCCAAGTTTGCGTGCCTATAGCCCTTCGTTATTCTTATACTGTACATTCTCGGTTACCCGGATCTCCCAGCGAGTTCCTTTCCTCCCCATCCATTTCTCCAATAATGTTCTTATAATCTCGGCACGATCCACTCTTTTGGCGTCCTTTCACATTTGGTTTCTGGCACCTTAGGTCTTTCTACTAGTGTTGATACCCTTCTATTAGCTTCACATGGTCTATTATACCTGTGTTTTGTATGGCCTTTTTCGATTTTCCATGTAGAGTCATGTCTGTTCCACCTTTAAGCTGGGCTGGCATTTGACGTTGTATATCTCTATCCAGACTCAATACCGAACTGATTAAGCTTCATTACTAGAAGGTTCGACTTCGTCTCTCCCAGCCCTTGCTTGGCGTCTCTGCTCGATCTCTGCAAAAGGCCTTTCACTCATTTCACTTGAAGAGCTATCTTGGAAACCTGCACTCAGTCCCCGGACAGTTAAGTGCCTGAAGCGTGTAGGACGAGTGACTTATCCAGTTTTGTGGAATGGAACCTACCTTGCCAGTGATATGCCTTGGCAGCTTAGAGCCGAGTGACCTGATATTTTGCCGTGATTCTTGCACTCGTGACAGTGGAGTTGAGTTTGAACATTCGACAGCTAGCAGTGATTTTAATTTGCTTCCATGTCCCGGCCCAGAACTCTATCATCATTTTCGCTCGAGAATAAGGTACTCACACCAGATTTTATTCGATTTGAACAAGATAATGATGCTCGACGTTCAGGTTTGCCTCGTCACGGGAGCCGCGCGTGGCTTAGGCCTCGAATTTTGTCATGCTTTTGTCCAATCGTGTGTTCTCTCGTGCCCATCTCCTACTTTATCCATTAATGTCAAGCCGATCCTGACAGCGGAAGCACCGCTCTCGCTATCTTGGACCTCAAAGAAACGGAAGCAAAGGCTGCGGCAGGAGAGTTGGTCACCTTCGCTCGTGGTGTGTAGAAAGGTCAACTCGAATATTTTCGTCTGGAGCCTGAGCATCGTCTATCAAGAAAACGAGTTAGATATACCCACAGTCCTTGGCATTGGATGTGATGTCTCCTCAGAGGCTGAAGTCCAGAATGCCTATAAGGTTGTCGTAAATCAATTTGGTAGGGTGGATGTGGCAGTGGCTTGTGCTGGTATGTAGGACTATTGTTCTCCCATGAGGATTAAGAGATGATCATTTGGAACAGGGATAACAGAAAACTATCCCGCCCTCGAGTAAGCCGCTCAACTTGACTCTTAAAAGTGAACGGAATCCACATTTGAGACAGTTATCCCGCAAACCGAGTTCATCTACTCTTTGACATTAATGTACATGGAGCTTTCTACACGGCTCGGGAAGCCGCAAAACACATGATCAACCAAGGCAGCGGATCCATTATCCTCGTCGCCAGTATGAGTGCCAACGTGGGTCCTTCACTAATCATCTACAACAGCTGCTTGACTTTCCTGCTTTGCAAGATTGTTAATGTTCCCCAGGTATGTCGAAAGATATATCCTGAAACGAATGGGAAACTCAGCTCGCTGTATAGTTTCAAACGCCCTACAACGCATCCAAAGCTGGTTAGTGGTGATCCAAACCGTGTGCAGGTAGCACTCGAGGCTTCAGGCTTAACCCTCATACACAGCCGTTAAACACATGGCGTCCAGTCTCGCTGTTGAGTGGGCGAAAACGGGAGTCCGCGTGAACGCGTTAAGGTGCGCTTAATTTGATCAAGCGTGGATAATCCTGCCGATGCATTCCTTTAGTCCTGGATATATGCTCACGAAGCTGACGCGAACAGTGTTGCAAGGAAAGGACGAGCTTAAGGTGCGTTGAGTTGGATAATTACTTTTTTTTCGTTGTCTCCCAACACGCAGGAAACCAGAAAACTTGGGAAGACCTGACACCGATGGGAAGGGTGAGTCATCATGGTGAATTCCCGCACATGACTTTTTACGGACTGAATTACAGATGGGAGATCCTGAGGACCTGGCCGTAAGCACGAAAACATGAGTCCTTCGATGCACATGACCTGAGATCACCCAAGGGCGCAATCGTTTTTCTGGCTAGTGATGCATCAAAATTCGTGACGGGTTCCGAGGTACGTGTCGATGGAGGGTACTGCTGCGTCTGAAGTAAGCTAGAAGCATAGAAGCATGGAATATAAATTTGGCGTTTTCTTAAGCATTCTGCCAAACTTTGAGTTGTGTGCGACAGTTGACGCTAGTTGACCTAAATCATGCGGCTTATAAATAGGACCTCGGCAGACCCTTTGCAGCAACGGTCATGTCGGGAACAGGGTCTTCCCAGACAAATCAGAATGCAACTTCAAAGCCTCCGTCCACTTTCGAATTTACCAAGCGAAAGCGATGGGCAGATATACTGATTACTGGACTCACCGACGTTATCATTCTCGTTCTCTCACCGACGGGCAAGGTCTTGTACTGTGGCACTGCCGTCACCGAACTCTTGGGTTGGAATGGGACGGATATTCTCGACCTCCACCTCAGTGATTTCATTATAGGTGAAGCCCAGATTGAAAACTCTTGTCTTGAGGTCGTCTCTTGACAGGGAATACGTAGGCGAAGATCAAGCAGTATTTCAGCGTGGATTCGAAGAATCTATTCGCACAGACACCGAACTCATCTCCTATGTCCGGCTCAGGGGCAATCCGGCCATAAAACCGGGTCTTTCTTCGGTGAACGATGTGCTTTTCGAAATCAAAGGATACCCACACTTCGTCACGGAACAGGGGCCCGATTGCAAGTGTGTCTTTGCCATGGCAAAACCTTATCCTACCCGGAACATTGCTATGTACGTTCAAATTAAATGAACATCTGAGTTAATGGGACTGATTTCTTGCAGGCTTAACACCTTCGTAGACTCCCAGATGGAAAACGAGAGGTTGCAACAACGTCTTGCTGCCCTCAAAGTACAGGTGAATTCGCAGATAACTCCAACAGAGCAAGCACTATCCAATGTCAACTCCATGTATGTCACCTCCTCCCTACAAAGGTCAGCATCATTTTTACTCTCCAGCCTTCCTACTGATACCCTTCCGTAGCGGTCAGTACTCCAATGTTTTCGACGATGCACTCAAAAATACCTCTGGACCGAGTTATGACAATAGTTTGGTTGGAGCAAACTATACGGCGGAAAATTCCCAAGTTCAAAGCCCGGATGATCTAGAGGATGGTTCTAGAAAGAAGAAGGTAAGTTGCTCGGCTCTTCTTGGGAAGCCTGCTGACAGTGTATGCGATGGCTGCTCTCAAGCTCAAGAAAAGTCATGGTACAGAGCAGTATGTTTGCAGGAAATGCGGGCGAACGGACTCTCCTGAGTGGCGGAAGGTCAAATGTCTCGTATTTTGCCTCAACAGATCCTCACTCGTGATTTTAGGGACCAGATGGCCCGAAAACACTCTGCAATGCTTGTGGTCTTCGCTGGGCCAAGCAGATGCGTAAGTTTGATGAACCTGCTGAAGAAATGGCGTCCAATACCAGTCAGCCACCGTCAACTCCAGAAACCGAGAGTAACACTATCCCCAGTACTTAAAATTATGCTTCAGGCCTCGGCTGCATCTACATACACGATACTAGGCAGCCGAACAATTTCTTGTTTCCCCCTATTGTAACGTAGAGTGTACCGTTGATAGTGACGCGTTTATGATGACCGTGACAGTATTACACCCATTAGTTGAACGTCACAAGCGTGCTTGATCTATCTCCCATCATCATCGCAGTAGTCGACTGCTAGTCCTCTGCATCTAGATTTTATTGTTCATGCCTCCTGAAGTATTTGCCCTTGCTCAGACTCCTATTACTGCTCACTCATTTAGCGCTGATCGCCAAGGCAAGTTCAAGCCTGACAACATGAACACCAATCTAACATGGTTGCAGAGCTCGCTGTCAGTTTCAATAGCAATGAGGTGCAGCTTTTTTCACGGAATGGCCAGACTTGGACCCCAACGGAAACGCTAACCGAGGTGCTTTAACGTCGTTATTGAAATGCCCTATGTCTTATGTCTCCACCAAGCACGACAAACTGGTCACTTCGATTGATTGGGCCCCCCAATCTAATCGTATTGTCACGGCTTCTCAAGACAGAAATGCGTATGTTTGGACTGAAACTCCAGACCCAGAAACTGGAAGGCTCGTTTGGAAACCGACTCTGGTCCTGTTAAGGATTAATCGCGCTGCGACCCATGTTCGTTGGAGTCCCTTGGAGAATAAGTTTGCTGTGGCCAGTGGCGCAAGGTACTTCTATCCTATCACCCCAGGTTACGGTGCCTTAACGAGGTTCAGGGCTATTGCTGTTTGCTCTTTTGATGAAGAGAACAACTGGTGGGTGGCTAAACACCTCAAGAAACCTATCCGATCTACCGTTCTATCTGTTGATTGGCACCCCAACAATGTCTTGCTCGCGGCTGGTAGTGCCGATATGAAAGCACGAGTTTTCTCTGGGTACATTAAAGAGGTGGATAAGCGGTATGTATAGCCAATAATCTGTGAATTCATTCGTTGAGTTGCGTTCCTAGTCCTGATCCTAGCGTGTGGGGTTCCAAATTACCCTTCAACACCATCTGTGGGGAGTACTCTTCCCCAGCTGGTGGATGGGTTCATACAGTCGGGTTTTCCCCCTCTGGAGATGTGCTTGCGTTTGCTAGTACGTTTCCCTTCCTGTTAATCAATTACAACGCCGCTAATGCCGTTTCTAGGCCATGATAGTTCGATCACCATCGTGTATCCAGGTGGACCTGCTATCCATACAGTCCGCTTACCGTCCTTGCCTCTCGTCACACTCACCTGGACATCCGAGGAGTCTATCGTGGCGGCAGGGCACGACTGCAAGCCATTAGTGTACGCAGGATCCGAGCAAGGCTGGCAAGAGATTGGAACACTTGACGATGCTTCGTCTTCGAAGGCATCTGAAGGCTCTCGGCCCGGTTTCGGAGGCAGCGTTAGTGTGGGCCGATTGAAAACGGGCGCTTTCGCTACCTTCCGTGATGCTGACTCCCGCGGCCAATCAACGTTACGGGCTTCTAGCTCCGTGTCCTCCGATACCAAGCTGGATACGATTCACCAGAACACAATAACTAGCGTTCGGCCGTATGAAACTCAGGGTGGTTACGTGGCTAAGGTCAGCACTACTGGTGTAGACGGTACCCTGGTCATCTGGGATACCAGCGAAGTGAGTGTGCTGACCGGGAAAATGGGGGGGTTGAGGATTTAGAAGGATTCCGCGGGCTAGGGGTTCATCATTCTATTTTGCCCTTGCATATTGTCAAGCAGTAACGACGACCTTATCTTGACAATTTTTTCAGACGCATCTCTTCCGTTGTTATGTCTTCCCGGCACCTTCAGGATTTGGTAATATCATGCACCTCGTGTGGATTTTAGGCTGCGAAAACACCAGGGGGTTCGTTCGGGGTAAGCCATGAAGGAAAAACAATTAGAGTTCAAAAACTTCCCAGTCTACAACATGTGAGTTAGATCTGATACAAAATGATCCTTTTTGAAAATAAATCACTGGAACAATGTCTCGTTCCAGTCTGTGACTCGGCGTTGGCTCCCATAACTTCTTTATTGTTTTCGCGCTTGAACGATACTCTCGGTGCACTTCCCACTCCAAGTACACATTCAATTTCCATCTCAGCCCGCTCATAGGTTCCCGTTGTCGAAAAACAGACCAAATGACCGTTTTAACAATAAACAGGAAGTTCCCACTTGACGGCGAAGATTTACCAACCTGGCAAAGCTGAGACTAGAAGGCGTGTTGCGGTATTAAAGACATACAGCTATTGCTGAAGGTAGAATCTCTTCTGGAAAGTATTAATACAGGGCATGCGCCCAAATTTACAGACGAACAACATGACGCCATCTAGAAAGTCCGGTCCCTCCAGAGGACACTGAAGCATATAGAAACGAGCGTGCTTCTGCCTCCAGAGTGGGCAACACAGAAACGCAATAGATCCGAACAAAAAGACAAAAAGAGCGTGAAACCTCGAATGAACGAAACAATAAAAATACTGTGACAGGGTAGCCATCGACATATGGGAACCGTAGCCTAGGGTAGAGAAACAAAACAAAAAAGACAATGATGTCAAAGAGCCATTAGTGTTCTACGGTGGGAGACCGTGATCCTACAGACCGGTAGGGCAGAGGTCTGGCATCTCTTGTCCGACCACGAGCACTCTCCTTGTCGCTAACTACCTCGACATATTCATCGGTATCAACGGCAGTATATGTTGAATCGTCACCGTCACCTGAGTCGCTAAACTCGGTATCAGAATCGCAGTCAGAGTCGTTGCTCTCCATAGCATCATCTGCATCCATTGACAGCCAAGTGTGGTACCATTTAGACAAGAAGACTTTGATTTCCGCACTGAGTCCCAGATACTCCACGTTGCGAGCGATTCCTTCCCATTGGATGGAACCCTCGTGGAGGGCTTCGCTGATGATATTGATCTGGTTGAAGTACATCCAATGGATCAGGAGATGGAAGGAGGTAGGGTCGGGAACCGGAAGATATAGGACAGGATGCTCGTGAAGAGACGATAAGAGTTTTGGAAGGCGGTCAGGTGGAACAGAGTATTGAGGCATGGATTCTGATGACGGCGACGATCTTGAGTTAATCAGGTCCATTGGACAAGCGCCACTGAAGAGAGCGCGCAGGTAGCTCGAATGCGCTGATAGGTAGTCCATATGCAGCTACGGCAAAATTATCAGTCTCGGGCATTGACGGGGAAGGAGGCGCGCTACTGACCTTGAACGTTAGCCGCGGAGTGTTGTTCAGAGATGATTCCGTGACTCTACCTCCTGTCGCTGAAGGATGGAAGTCGATCGAATGACGGAACTTTGGAGGAGTTGAAGGCTCCGTGGTCGACGTTGGTCGACGTCTGACATACGGTATGGGGACAACTGGAAGTAGAACATGTTTAGTTCCTAACTCGACAAAAGCCATTGAGAGCCAGACGGACTTAATGTACAATCGGCTGTTTCAGGTTTCTCCCAGTAGTAAGGAGCCAAATTACGGAGTTGTTCGATAATGTATTCGATTGGAACGTCAGCGAGCGTGGAGGGAGGGAAGGGCCGAGAATTGAATGAATTCATAGGTGGGAGAGGAAAAGACTCTGAGGGGGAGGAAAGGTTCGTCGGAAGGACCAGAGAATTAAACCATACACGCACAATTGAACTTTTGTAGCAGGAAACTCAACCCCAACTTCGAAACAAAAGCAAACTAGATTATTGTCCTAGAGCGCGTTGAAGACGCAATGGTAGGTAGCCCCGCAGACCTAAATAGGTGAACACGACCCAGCAATTAGGAGAAGATGGAAATAACTGCAGGGAAGGCGTCGGAAGGTTATAGTTTTATTTGGGTTAGGGAAATGAGGGAATGATTGAGGCTGTCGGTTGGGTGCCTCCTGGCTTGCAATTGTCCCGGTCTTATAGAGTGATTAAGCGGAACTGCAGAGTGTCATCTGATCTAGATCTGTTCTTGCTTTGACTGGGTGCTAGTTCCTGACGCGTTGCTGTCCGAGGCGAGCCCAATTGTTCTCCTGTTTCCAAATGTGATGAGCCGCTCATTCTTATTGTCTTTTGGTCGTAAGCCCTGGAGTAACACTTGATTTGGGTCTTCCCGCCAGATACAATCAAATTCGTTGATTCACAAGTCGTCAACGAACAGAAATCCGCCGCAAGGTGCCATGGGCTGTTACATGGTGCGGAAACTAGACCTTGGGGACCTAATGCTAAAAGTTAGACTAACGCCAGGAGCCGGAAACGGATGTTTGGCTAAACTTTCTACGCGGTTTATGCCAATAACAAACAAACGTATTCAGTCTTCCATTCCGTCGTATGACTCAGCAATGTACACTTACGCATCCCGAAGACATTGTACACTGCCCACATGTGTGCGAGCGACGCATACAGGTCACACTGAAACCAACAGAGTGAATTGACAGCGAGCAAGAAGATCAATGAGAGGCCATCATATTGTTAGGCAACTTTACGAATAATCATTGTGATTCTCAAACTCGACATCAATATTTCACTTGATGTCAAATTTTGATAAGCGTTTCGTGGGCTGGCAAGCATAAGTATTTGACCATTGTGTCCATCATGGGGCAGAGGGAGCCGTCATGCAACGAATGCTCAACTTCACTCCGGAATGAAGTCTAGAAGTTAGGATCCGCCGGGTATGTATCTTGCAGATAAAGTTTTCCACGAGGCCAATTCACGGATTGACATCAGCTGAGTCGCCTGCGCACTGAATGCACGAATTTGGAGAGAACAATAAGAGGAATTTGAACTGGAAGCGCCTTTTCGGTTTACCATCTGGATGCTACATATACATACATGGGTTTCGGGGACTGCCACGTTAATCATGATGCCGTTCTCCAGATGGATACATGGCTGCCTTCGTACTATGACCAGTCCGGCGGCTGCACACGACATCCTTTCAGAGAACCCGTATGAATCACATCCAAGCTTGACACCACTGGAAGCGGAGGTTCTTTGGGAATATGCTAAGCTGGCGCATAATGTCAAGCTCGTAGGCTTCACTCTTGAAGCTCCGTGGAATGCAATTCTCACCACTCGGATGGATAACGCGTGTAGATGACACAAAAAACGCGAAGGTTGCAGGAGGAACCTGACAAAAAGATGCTTGCGCGCCTGCGTGTGCTGGAGAAGAAGATGGGCTTGGTCCTTACATTGGTAACCCTTGTCTCCGATCATCGCTTCACGTTGCTGACCATTTTCAATAGTTCAAAGCCTCTGTCTGGGGTGTCATCAACGAGCAAGCCGTCCCAGATGCATCGGGCTCATTCGAATACGACAACAGTGACAATACGATCAGGAGATGATCACTTATTCTCCGCCGAGGCCAGACATCCGGGATCCACACAACTGAGTAACGGCTCTGACCTCATAATTACCTCTGCTGAAATGACTTTACCTAGTCTGGACAGCTCCATCTTTTTATCAAAATCCGTCGTTAGTACTTTAGCTTCAGCCTCCATCCCAAACAGTATCCATCCTTGTGAAACGGATCGGTAGTTTCGATGCCTCGATGTTATCATATACCGTCGGCTCTCTAGTATGGGGAGTCCGCATAGTGCAGTACTATGTTATATTGCATTTCAGCCAGCGCACGGGTTGATTCATCCCCTTTCATCTTTGTTTTGGGCGTCCTCCAATGCGCTTTCGAATTTACATCTAAATAGGGCAACCGCGAGCCACCATCAAGGGCTTGTCAGCATTCCGCAAGCATCCATAATTGCAAACTCGATGTCTAGTATTACCCAGACTCTCCCCAGTCACTGGAAATATGTTTCCGAAGGCGGCGCCACGATCGTCTTCTCTTACGTCGGACCACCTAATTCTCCCTACGATGGTATGGTGTTGCGGCTCAGGAAGGCCGTAAACGAGAATACCCTGGCAGCTGGCCCAGTCGATGAAGACGAGCGGGACGATCCTACCATTGAGTACCAGACAAGATGTATGGAGCAGCTTTTTCCTCAGGAAAACCTTCCCCTTCTGCAATCTGCGGGACTAGAGAAGGCTTGGCTGGAGCGCTTGGCAAAAGAACACGAGATCAGTAGACCTGAAGCTAGGACTGGAAAGGATCACATTGACTTTTCACGAAAGAAAGGAGTCTTGGCAACAGACTTGGTGGGTGGTGGTTGGATTGCGGTCGAGGTTAAGGTGAGATCGCTAGAGTTTCATTGGTCCTTGGCTCTAACATACATCTCAACAGCCGAAGTGGGCATTCTTCCCCTCAGCGACCCATCTATCAGAAGAGACGAAGATGATAAAGACACGGACCTGCCGCTTTTGCATGCATAGTTTTATGCGGAGGCAGAAGAGCCAGAAATATGTCAATAATTATTGCCCCCTCGATCTATTTTCCGGAAGGGCCGATCGAGTTCATAGAGCAGTCAGCCATCTCTGGGATGCTTGGGAGCATAGTGACGGTAGCGTGAATAACCTCAAAGTGTTTGCACGTGGAAAAGTCGTACTACCAAGCCGGGTGAGTGCCGAAACACGGGTCTCCTACAATGCAGCTCAACTCTGTCAGACCGAACGATTACTTGCGGACAATCTACGAGGGAATCCCACTTTTGAGCAGATAAGGAAGGCTTTCCAAGAGGCCTTGTCTGACACACTACTCAATTCGCCAGTCCTAACAATAATCTCAAGGTTACAACGATCCCTAGACGTTCTGGACATCGAAGGATTGTCGAAGTTGTGGCAAGAAGCTGAGCTTCAATCTTCATCATACCAGTCTACCCTCAACTCTTATTTCGAGCAGCCCATCCCACACGAACGCATTCCCCCACTCGGCGTCTCTTCCATGTACCTTCCAGAGCCTGAACCCAGTATCTCTGACTGGGTGGAATTTCTCGATATTTTCCACTCCCCTCAGGCAGCGCAAATGGATCATACTCGACCAAAAATCGAGAATTTACGGTACTACCTTTTGGCTTATTTGCTCTCAGCTACCCTCAAGGATTGTTCGATCATCGTCAAGCTAGATTTCCTGGAGCCAGAAAGCCAGGATGAACGGAAACTGCATCCCGTTGCTGTCATTGATTTGGACCCTAAAAGTTTGGACAGGTTGCAGCGGTGGGAAAAGTTGGACCAAGAAATTGTTTCTAGTTATACCCCAATGGAGAGAAAGATATGTATTGATGGCTGGGTAGAGCTCAGCTCTGGATTATGACAGGAATAAGGCCAGGCAGTTCGTACAAAGCTGTGACGATAATCAAATGCATAGCAGGTATTTACGGTAGCCGAACAGTAGCTTAACATTCAACATGTGACGGTGCCGCCGGAACATAATTTGCAGAGTGGGCATGGCAAGGCTTGATGTTTACCGCTTTAACGAGGATCATCAGCCCTGCATGGGTACCGTATCGTTCTCGGAGCTCTGTTTGTAATCACGTGGAGAACATCGGCAATGGTCCGAAGGTGTTGAAGCCATTACCACAGCGGACCATGAACGAACTTTGCCTACGCGACCTCACGCTGTTCCTGCTATACTCGACTTCATAGATTCTACCCCTTGCTTGCGCCTTGAAGTTGTTACTTTCCCGTTATATCCTTAAAATCCATGGCCTCCCTTCGTTGTATTCCAAAGGCTTTCCGACCCCTATGTCGTACAAGCACGACGCCTACTTCCATCCTCCGCGCTGGGGTCCAGAGACGTTCTATTTCATTTTACAACATAGACGTCTCCGGCCTGACCGACGAGGAATTAGAGGTACGCTGATCCAGACTTTGGAAGATAAGCTGCATATTGACCTCCTATTCTTGACTTGAGTAGTTCCGCACTGCGGTAGTTGACTTTGCACAGAAGGAGGTAGCACCCAGAGCTGCAGATATCGATAAGACGAACACTTTCCCTGCGGTAAGTCACATAATGTTCTGAGTGAACGATGCAAGAATAACTCCAGGCTGCAGGATTTATGGGAGAAGTTAGGTTCGATGGGCCTCCTCGGTATCACCGTCGACCAAAAATACAATGGCCTCAATCTTGGATATCTGCAGCACACGCTCGCAATGGAAGCCCTTTCCGAAGCTTCTGGATCTGTGGCACTCTCGTACGGAGCTCATTCAAACCTCTGCGTGAACCAGATCCACCGACATGGAACAGAAGCGCAAAAGGAGAAGTACCTCAAAGATCTGGTTAACGGAGTCAAAGTCGGAAGCTTGGCAATGAGTGAAACAGGAAGTGGAAGTGACGTGATCAGTATGCGTTTAAAAGCGGAAAAGGTTCAGGGCGGATGGAAGTTGAATGGGAACAAGTTTTGGTTAGTCACCTGCTTGGTTTGTCCCTCTACTCGAGAGGAATATTTTATCTGACGGAATCATATCCAGGATTACCAACGGACCTGTTGCGTCCACCCTCGTGGTATACGCGAAGACTGCGCCCGAGAAGGGATCAAAGGGGATTACTGCTTTCATCATTGAACGCGATTTTGAGGGTTTCTCTACCAGCCAAAAGCTTGATAAGTTTGGAATGAGGGGAAGCGACACCTGCGAGCTAGTCTTCGAGGATTGTGTGGTTCCCGAAGGTGTGTCATTTTTCTCGGTGCACTGCGATCTGAAATCCAATCTTGGGTAGAGAATGTCCTCGGTCAGGTCAACAAGGGTGCCGCCGTCTTGATGTCGGGCTTGGATCTTGAGCGTATTGTTCTCAGCGGTGGGCCTTTAGGGTTTGTTTGAATGCGTATTTCCTTGTTAGTAACGGCGGTTGATCGTTGAGTTAGGTTGATGCAAGCGGCGTTTGACTATGCTGTGGAATACGTCCACAACAGGAAGCAATTCGGTCAGCCAGTTGGCACATTTCAGTTAATGCAAGGTACGTTTCTAGTTGCACCTTTAAACATTTTCTGAGGTTCGCCACAGCCAAAATTGCGGATATGTACACAAAACTCAATGCAAGTCGGTCGTATGTGTATTCCGTGGCCCGGGCATGTGATCGAGGCAGAGTCAGTCGCCGAGTGAGTAATGAAGAAATTTTCTTTTCTGCTTTTGGGCCTGTGACTGGGTCGAATATGGCGGTGTTGACAAACCCCCTTCCTCTTGTTTGGAAATTTTCTAGGACTGCGCCGGAGCAATTTTTTATTCTACAGAGAAGGCCGTTGAAGTTGCCCTGGAAGGTATGCAGTGCCTTGGAGGCAATGGCTACATCAACGGTGAGCACAGATGCGATGCAATCTGGCCTGAGCTTGACTAACGTGGTCTGACATCTGGGCAGATTATCCAATGGCTCGTATCCTCCGGGATTCTCGCCTGTACACCGTCGGAGCCGGGACTCAGGAAATTCGGCGAATGCTGATTGGAAGAGAATTCAACGAGCAGTTTAAGGCCTGAGATGGACATTAAGTTATGAGTGGCATGCCATACTGTCAATATGAGCTGTCAGGAGATTGTCAGCGAGTGAGGACTCGGCTTTTATGCACTGTGTGGCTAGCCTGTATGCGCTAACTTCATAGCAGCTGATGTATTTTAGAGGAAAAATGAGAATATAGCAAAGTGGCGGGATGCCGCGGAGAGGGTCTATCCGAAAAGGGTAGGGAGAAGACTGCTCCGTCGCTGGGTCGATCGATCCACTGCATTTTTGAGGGTAATAATTTTCTGCAGGAGGGGGCGCATACACCCTCATCCTCCCCTTCAAATATGGCTGGGTGGAGTCTGCCCAGCCACCTGAGCGTATTTGGAAACCCAGAAAATGTTATGTGCAGTGGACCAGACCCGTCTTGAATATTATTCCCTCTCACCTCTCTCCTGTCCCCCGTCTTTTGTCGTCCCTCCCCACCTGCACGACAACCTCGACCTACTTATCATGCAATCTTCGTCTTCTCCGCCATCCGAGAAGAACTGCACTATCAAAAATACCGGTTACTTCTCTGCTCCCACTATATCTACCTCCGGGCGCCAGAGAACTGCCCAGGCTTGCGATAAATGTCGTGAACGGAAAACAAAGGTGCGTTCTCCTGCCTGTGAGTCTCACCGAGCCTGAATTCAATTTGCCTTAGTGCTCCGGCGAAAAGCCCGTATGTCAACGGTGCACCAATAGAGGCCTCATTTGCGAATACTCCATCCGGGAACCTCGTGTGCGAGGGCCTACAAAAGCACGAATGGTTTCTTCCATGGCTTCATCTCCTGGCAGGGAAGCGTCCTTGGAGTCGAGCTCCAACCAGGCAACTTCCCGCAAAGATATACCCTATTCGCGGTCCCACCCACCACACAGGAACCGTCAACCAACCGAATACCCGTTGAACGGTAATTATTCCACCAGCTCCGTTGGCTTGAAGCACTGCGGTTCTTCTTCCCCCTATCTCGTTGCCGAGGCAAGATCGTATTCCGGGCCTTGTGCAGTACATCTTCCACATTGGGCAGATGTTCGCCACAATTCAAGCCCGAATCGGAATTATACTTCAGAAATGGGGTTGATGAATTACAGCTCGCCGAAGCTGCAGATTTCAGCTGCGTCGCGCGAGGCAATGGGTCACAACGACTCATACTTGGCTTTACGACGACCGATTAACAGGCAGGACACTCTCTTGAACTGTGCCCCGAACTCGAGCCTCTTACTCGAGGCTCAACAAAGCCCTCGATACAATACCAGTCATGAGCTCCAGTCAGTATATGCGCTGTTCTAGTCCTTTCCCTCCTCGGAAAAAGCTAACATCGATGAATTGGCTGTTTAGCTACGACTACCGCGCGGGTAATGTGATGCTAGAATACTCAGCTTCGTCGTCCCCCGATGGTAGTAGCAACGGCTATCTATCAAGCTCAACTGTGAGCTCTTCAACCCCAACCCCTCCTTTCTATCCTTTGGACCACCTTGAACATTCCTCTTCCTTGGAGGGTCATAGCTGGCTTATGACCAGCAAATATAACGGTGACACCTTTGGAAAACGTGGTGGATATGGAGAGGATGATTCCGCAGGTCTTGTTCCAGATTTCTCATGCAACAAGGAATTTGGGACGAGAGATGATTGGTGCATCGATTCGGAGTCGAACAGGTTGTTCTCGACGATGACGAACGGTTCCGGGCACGTTGGTAGAGATGACCAGAACACAAAGGTGCTTGGTGCTTTATGGTCGAACGACGTTCCTCAGGTAGAGTTAGATTTTAGATGTCAGTCTGCGCATAGAGATAGCATGCACTGAGTGGCTGCGATCTTGTCGTGTTATTTTCCTTGTATATCTAATGGTGTACAGTATATCTGATTTGTCTCTGTTCTAATTCTGTTTTAAATAGTTCGGAGGTATTTTGGCCGCTGGGCGGTGAGAACGAAACACGGTGTGCTTTGGAGAAATCATTAAAATTATTTCCGAGTTTTCCTTACATACATTAGGGTATTAAGAGGTCAAAAAAATGGAAGGAAAGGGTGCATTCGAAATACTGACAAAGCGCGACAATTGTAAGGGAGTGTGCATGTGCAAGAGTAATGAGCGGTAACTAGAAGCTACGAAATTGCAGGACAATGAAAGCGCTACAGTGACAGCCAAAGTAGAATTGATGAGCAAGATCAGAAGCATGGACAAACGAAAAATAATCACACACCGGAACAAACCAAAGATAAATCAAGAGGGAAAGGAAGACACCAAAACCAATGCGAAATCTGTCCGTAGCGGTAATGTGAGGGGTCTGCCCAAAGAAGGCTTTCGTCCATCAATCATGGAAGCCAGATCTTGATTGTTTGATCTACGCTTCCTGTAGCTACAACGTTCACAAGTTTCTCCGGTTCTGTGGACGACCCGCCAGTCGCGCCGTTTGCTTTGGCGTCTCCACTATTGCCGCTCGACGCAGATTGCCGGCCCCATACAAGAGTGGAGACAAAGTGATTATGTGCTTCGACCGTTTTGACGCATCGGCCGGTCGAAAGTTCCCAAACACGGATGGTCTTGTCGTCGGCGGAGGAAAGAAGGTATTTTCCAGATGGGTGGAAAGCTAACGCCCTCACCCAGTTGTCGTGTCCATGCTGATTTGAAAAGCCAAGGGGATAAGGAGGTTAGGTGTCTCACTTTGTCTCGCCACGCCACTAGCTATGCGTACCAGATTCCTTAGCAACTGTCCTGTTTGAGTGTCCCAGAGTTTGATCGTCTTGTCACGGGCACCTGAGGCGACATACAATCCATGGCGCTTAGTACGCTCAGTGTTCTAGTGGAAAAGAGGTAAAATTGAAAGGTGAGCATTGAGTGACAGTGTAAGCTTTCAGTTAATCTTTCGTACCGGAATTCCTGCGAGCTCGCGGATTGCGGCGTACGCGGCGATTGGAGCAAATACGACAACTTCAACATCATTCTCATGCCCTCTCAATTCTGCTTTCTGCTCTCCTGTGAGGGGATCCCATATCCGGACAGTCTAGGAGAAGGAAGGCCGATAGACGGCGTAAGTGGGCGGCCATAAACAGCATAAGGTGGAAAAAGAACGGAAAAGGCTTACTTGGTCTTTTGAGCAACTCGCAATGATTTTACCGTCCGAGGAGGGCGTAACCCATCGAACCCATTCTGAATGGCCAGAGATTGTCCGCACTTGGTGGCTACGATCATGTTAATTAAGAGAAGACGAGCAGAGATCTCGTACCCACGTGGAAGCAACGTCAAATATTCGTATCGTTTTGTCTCTGCTGGCACTGATGATGTACTGATCGCCTGGCATAAAGCGGACTGAGGAGACGGAATGTTCATGGCCTGGGAACGACTTTGTATTCTTCCACTCGTTCTGAGAATCCCATATCTTGATGAAAAGGTCTGAGGAGCATGTAACTAGTTTTGAAATAAAGAGGGGTTAAAATAAATTGGTTTAGGAGTAAAGTAAAGATAGGACTTTACCAAGTAGATGCCCTTTATGATCAAAATCAACGTCATTGACAGACTTGGTGTGTCCCTTCAACGTTCTTTCAAAATCACCTGTCTCCCAGTCCCAAAGCTTGACTGTGGCATCTTCGCTGGCAGAGGCTAAAACAGAGTATTGTGGGTGAAAGGCAACTCGAGTGATAGGAGACCGGTGGCCCACAAGGACGTGGGCAGCAGGGGCGCGAGGGACCCAATCGGACTGAGAGGCACGCTTAGCTGGTGTTGTCGACAATTCCTCTTGAAGCGCCGCGTTACGCGTCTCCAAATCCAGGATCTGTGGGATGGTGAAACATACGTGTAAGAGGATGTGCAGGAGGTAAAACGGCAGGGAAAGCGGTGTGTAGGTGTCGAACCTTCTTTTGCAATCGGATTACACTTGTCCACTTCTTCTCTAGGAGACCCGTGTATTTGGCTTTTGGATCTGGAGTGTATTCTGTCCCAGCGTCGGCTTTGAGGGCGTTGAAGGCGTTAGTGTAGTTGTTGGCATAGAGGTAGTCAAGCATCGACTTGTGCCTGTGGTCTCGGGTTACCAGTCGCGACGTTGGGGGAGCAAAGGGACATACAGATCCTCTCTCTGCCTGTCTGAAAGCAACGACATTGTTTCATGCACGCGTGGATCGTAAGAGTATCAGGAAAAGTCTACGGCAGTCGGAATTGCTGATGAGCGTTTGAATGTGATAGCATTTAACTGTCATTTGATCGTGACACCACATCCGGTCACCAATACAAACGTCACTACCCGACAACACTGCCTAAAATTCTCACTCTACCCGATGCTGCTATGTCCCGCAACTGACTGCGCATGTACACACGCGACTGAAAACCGAGCATACCAAGGTCACGCGGTAGTTCTAGCTCCTCAAAGTACGAAAATTCATCAGATTCTGGTGCTTTCTCAGCTCCACCAGTGTACATCCTCTTCCGTACAAAGTCCAGAATTGGTCGCACGTCCCACTTGTCGAAGGGATCGATTGATAGACGACGTATCCGTGGGCAAAACCAAGTTTCAGGATGCTCGCCTGATTGAGGCGTCAGGCTCATTAGGAACAACGATCCGCGCTGGCACTGGAACATTTCTAACTGGGAGAGATTTCGAGCCTCTACCAAGACAGATAAGAGATCGTACCAGTTCTCCAATGTGCACTGAAAGAAGGTTAGCCGTTGTAAGTGCGGAGCGGAGATGAAGAGATTTTTGAGAGGACTAGTCATCAAGCGAGAGTTGAGGGAATGCTTCGTGTCGTTTGAAAGGACGAGGTGCTCGAGCCTAGGCGCACGAAATGCCCCAGCAATAGAAGCGGGGTCGAATTGGTGACGCCAGTGGACCTCGAGTCTCCGGACTTCAAGTAGTAGTATCGGATCTTGAGGCGGCGGAAAGGGCTCCGAGGGAAAGGTGATGGTACAGTCAACAAGCCGAACACACGATGAAAGTGCATCTCCTAAAATTGCCGGATTGACCCATCGCTTGTTATACGTTATCACCAGTATGGTGAGGTGCTCAAGCGTTCGATGAAGAATGCGCGCCATTGATGTCAGGTCACGGAGTTTGACCTGATTGAGAAGAGGTGCGTCCAAGACACTCTGGACAATACTAGCGTCGTCTTTGTCGTCAGTCTCGAGAATCAAGCTCCTCAGATGCGGCATGGCAGGCAATCTACCATCCAAGAGTAACAATGGGATGATCGGAATTCCAGGCTCAATTGTCAGGGACTTGGCCCGGTGCACATGTTGGCTGAGCCAACGGACCGCATGCATAAAGCGTTGCAAAAGCGCGTCAGGGATGCCTGTAGGTGGCGGAAGAGTAGATGGCTGCAGGGTGATATGTAACGGGAGTTGCTGAGACCGCGTCGCCCAGAGTTTTGCGCGTGTCGTGTGATTGATTTTGTCATCTAGACGGATGCAGAGTCGGGTCCATAATATTGGATTGTTGACGACCATATCGCGCCAGCGGCGACAAACATTGGACAAGACAGCAGGGGCACATATGAACCAAATGGAGTGCGGCCCGTGCTGCAGGTCGTCGTTGCCGAGGGCACAGTACGAAAAAATCTCTGAGCATATTTCAGGGAGGAGAGTGCGCATGGGCGCCTGGCGGGCTCGCTTGGCTATGATGTTTGCAGCAAGTTTCTGCTTGCTTTGTGAGAGAGAAATGCGCTGTTCCTGTAAGTGATGTAAGAGATGGACTTACGCATCGAAACGAGAGCCCGCACCTGGATTGTCGCTTGCTCGGCTTCAAGTTTGCGGAGCCGGGTGTCGATGGAGGCAAGCAGAATTTGGTCTTCCTCAACGGAGGACTCGCTGTGCAGAGAGCTGAACGACATAGACGGGGGTCAGTGAGCAAGACATGGTAAAGAAACAAATGGATAGATTGAGACTAATTACGATCCAGACGAGGGCCTGGGGATGACATAAGTAAAGAGGAGCAGGATGAGCGGAGGAAGCCGGGAGTGTGTGAACTTTTTATTCGACGTGTCGGAATTTGAAGGCTGGAAAGGCTTTCTTCCTCACAATTCCTCCACCATCTCAGCCATGCTCACCTCCCGTGGTGCTGTCGCCCGTCTCTCCAAGCGTGCCCTCAAGAGCGCAAGGCAGACAAACGCGTTCTTTTCTTCTGCTGCTCTCCCCCGCCTCGCCCTTCCTTCGCAAACGCAGCAGCGTTCGGGAATCGCTCGTCCTCAGAATCGCTCTGCCTCCGCTCCTGGTGCGTGTTTTTATGCTCTCCTATTCCTCCTGGCTTATTCTCGTGTCTTTCCCGCTCTTTTCCTTCCCGCAGCCCGCACCTATGCGACCGAGGCCAAGGGCACAACCGGCCATGTAAAAACTGTCATTGGTGCCGTCGTCGATGTTCAATTTGAAAGCGACAACCTCCCTCCCATCCTCAACGCCCTTGAGGTCGTCGACTTCCAGGGCGGTCGTCTCGTCCTTGAGGTCGCAGCCCATCTCGGTGAGAACTCGGTCCGTACTATTGCCATGGACGGTACCGAGGGTCTCGTCCGTGGCACCAAGGTCATCGACACTGGCGCCCCCATCCAGATTCCCGTCGGCAAGGCCACCTTGGGTCGTATCATGAATGTCATTGGTGAGCCCATTGACGAGCGTGGCCCCATCAAGGGTGTGAAGCTCTCTCCGATTCACGCCGAACCCCCTGCATTCGTCGACCAGTCTACAACCGCTGAAGTCTTGGAGACCGGTATCAAGGTCGTCGATCTCCTCGCTCCTTACGCTCGTGGTGGCAAGATTGGTCTCTTCGGTGGTGCTGGTGTCGGCAAGACTGTGTTGATTCAGGAACTTATCAACAACGTCGCCAAGGCCCATGGTGGTTTCTCTATTTTCTGCGGTATGTTTCCTCCCTACAATCTCTCCACATTTAATTCATCTCTCATTACCAGGTGTCGGTGAGCGTACTCGTGAGGGTAACGATCTTTACCACGAAATGATTGAGACCGGTGTCATCAACCTCGAGGGTGACTCCAAGGTCGCTCTCGTCTTCGGTCAGATGAACGAGCCCCCTGGTGCCCGTGCCCGTGTCGCCCTCACTGGTCTCACCATCGCCGAGTACTTCCGTGACGAGGAAGGCCAGGATGTGTTGCTCTTCATCGACAACATTTTCCGTTTCACCCAGGCCGGTTCCGAGGTGTCCGCCTTGCTCGGTCGTATCCCCTCCGCTGTCGGTTACCAGCCCACTCTCTCTACTGATATGGGTGGTATGCAAGAGCGTATCACCACCACCAAGAAGGGTTCCATCACCTCCGTCCAGGCCGTCTATGTGCCCGCTGATGATTTGACTGATCCTGCCCCCGCTACCACCTTTGCTCACTTGGATGCCACCACCGTGTTGTCTCGTGGTATTGCTGAGCTTGGTATCTATCCCGCTGTCGACCCTCTCGACTCTAAGTCTCGTATGCTCGACCCCCGTATAGTCAGTAAATTTTCAACTTAGTTTGGAAACATATTTTGACAGATTATCACAGGTTGGTAAGGAGCACTATGAGGTTGCCACTGCCGTCCAGAAGATCCTTCAGGACTACAAATCCCTCCAGGACATCATTGCCATTCTTGGTATGGACGAACTGTCTGAGGAGGATAAGCTTACTGTGAGTTTTTCTCGTTCGTGAGTCCGAACCTTGCTTACCTGGGTCCATAGGTCGAGCGTGCTCGTAAGATCCAGCGTTTCATGTCGCAACCTTTCCAGGTCGCACAAGTCTTCACTGGTTATGAGGGCAAGCTCGTTCCTCTCAAGGATACCATTCGCTCCTTCAAGGAGATCCTTTCAGGCGCACACGATTCTCTCCCTGAGTCTGCTTTCTACATGGTACGTTCGGTATCTCTTTCTCTCTAAACGTGTCCTTATTGTGTTCTTCTAGGTTGGTACAATTGAGGATGCCAAAACTAAGGCTGAGCAACTCGCAAAAGAGATGGGCAACTAGATTTCTTGGTCATCTGGAAGTGGTCTGGCGCTAGTGTCTTCCCCGTCGGTGTAGATTGTGACCGTCGAATAAAATGCTCTTTATTCCTTAGTTTTTATAATGCATGCATAGAAACTCTTTTAATTTTCCAAGTCATCATTTGAGTCTTGGCTCGTTTCTGGAGTGCAAGGTTGGAAAAGGAAAAGCGGCAGTATTCGGGTCGAACAGATATAACAGGAGCTGCCTCTTTATTAAGGCGCTATAGCCAAGTGGTTACGGCGACAGATTAGAATCATATGTGATCTGTTCCTCTTTGAGGGCGCAAGTTCGAATCTTGCTGGCGTCGGATCTTCTTTTTCTCACATGCTTTCCATGTTAGGTTATTGGTCACCACCGTGATTCTGACTCTGGTGAAACCCAACTTGCTCGCGGATACTACTGACCACGATGGATACACTTGACAAGATTGAGGAGTACCTCGCCTCTGTGGAGGAGTATTTCTTTTATTCACTCACTGCGGTTGCCCAC